>JAMPIV010017861.1:237500-495000 GCA_024509875.1 Oreohelix idahoensis
TTGAATCTTGGGCATGGACAGATCAGGTTGAATCTTGGGCATGAACAGATCAGGTTGAATCTTGGGCATGGACAGATCAGGTTGAATCTTGGGCATGAACAGATCAGGTTGAATCTTGGGCATGAACAGATCAGGTTGAATCTTGGGCATGAACAGATCAGGTTGAATCTTGGGCATGGACAGATCAGGTTGAATCTTGGGCATGAACAGATCAGGTTGAATCTTGGGCATGGACAGATCAGGTTGAATCTTGGGCATAGACAGATCAGGTTGAATCTTGGGCATGAACAGATCAGGTTGAATCTTGGGCATGAACAGATCAGGTTGAATCTTGGGCATGGACAGATCAGGTTGAATCTTGGGCATGGACAGATCAGGTTGAATCTTGGGCATGGACAGATCAGGTTGAATCTTGGGCATGGACAGATCAGGTTGAATCTTGGGCATGAACAGATCAGGTTGAATCTTGGGCATGAACAGATCAGGTTGAATCTTGGGCATGAACAGATCAGGTTGAATCTTGGACATGAACAGATCAGGTTGAATCTTGGGCATGAACAGATCAGGTTGAATCTTGGGCATGAACAGATCAGGTTGAAACTTGGGCATGAACAGATCAGGTTGAATCTTGGGCATGGACAGATCAGGTTGAATCTTGGGCATGGACAGATCAGGTTGAATCTTGGGCATGAACAGATCAGGTTGAATCTTGGGCATGAACAGATCAGGTTGAATCTTGGGCATGAACAGATCAGGTTGAATCTTGGGCATGAACAGATCAGGTTGAATCTTGGGCATGAACAGATCAGGTTGAATCTTGGGCATGAACAGATCAGGGTGAATTTTGGGCATGAACAGATCGGGGTGAATCTTGGGCATGAACAGATCAGGTTGAATCTTGGGCATGAACCGATCAGGTTGAATCTTGGGCATGAACAGATCAGGTTGAATCTTGGGCATGAACAGATCAGGTTGAATCTTGGGCATGAACAGATCAGGTTGAATCTTGGGCATGAACAGATCAGGTTGAATCTTGGGCATGAACAGATCAGGTTGAATCTTGGGCATGAACAGATCAGGTTGAATCTTGGGCATGAACAGATCAGGTTGAATCTTGGGCATGAACAGATCAGGTTGAATCTTGGGCATGAACAGATCAGGTTGAATCTTGGGCATGAACAGATCAGGTTGAATCTTGGGCATGAACAGATCAGGTTGAATCTTGGGCATGGACAGATCAGGTTGAATCTTGGGCATGGACAGATCAGGTTGAATCTTGGGCATGAACAGATCAGGTTGAATCTTGGGCATGAACAGATCAGGTTGAATCTTGGGCATGAACAGATCAGGTTGAATCTTGGGCATGAACAGATCAGGTTGAATCTTGGGCATGAACAGATCAGGTTGAATCTTGGGCATGGACAGATCAGGTTGAATCTTGGGCATGGACAGATCAGGTTGAATCTTGGGCATGGACAGATCAGGTTGAATCTTGGGCATGAACAGATCAGGTTGAATCTTGGGCATGAACAGATCAGGTTGAATCTTGGGCATGAACAGATCAGGTTGAATCTTGGGCATGTACAGATCAGGGTGAATCTTCATGAACAAATCAGGTTGAATCTTGGGCATGAACAGATCAGGTTGAATCTTGGGCATGAACAGATCAGGTTGAATCTTGGGCATGAACAGATCAGGTTGAATCTTGGGCATGAACAGATCAGGTTGAATCTTGGGCATGGACAGATCAGGTTGAATCTTGGGCATGGACAGATCAGGTTGAATCTTGGGCATGAACAGATCAGGTTGAATCTTGGGCATGAACAGATCAGGTTGAATCTTGGGCATGAACAGATCAGGTTGAATCTTGGGCATGAACAGATCAGGTTGAATCTTGGGCATGAACAGTCAAACATAAAAATAAGAATCTTCAACTCAAATGTCAAGCCAGTCCTACTGTATGGCTCTCAAACATGGATAATAACAACAGCGACTGCCAAGAAGTTACAGACGGTCATAACCTGGTGCTTGCGTAGATTAGAAGGATTTTTGAAATGGTATGACATGATGTCTGATGTGGAACTGATGACAAGATGACTGATGTGGAACTGATGACAAGATGTGTGATGTGGAACTGATGAGTAGATGACTGATGAGGAACTGATGACAAGATGTCTGATGTGGAACTGATGTAGATAGATGAACTGATGATGTCTGTGGAACTGATGACAAAGATGCCTAATGTGGAACTGATGACAAGATGACTAATGTGATGATGGATGTGGAACTGATGACAATGATGTCTGATGTAGACAACTGTCTGATGAGTAGATGACTGATGAGGAACTGATGACAAGATGTCTGATGTGGAACTGATGACAAGATGACTGATGTGGAACTGATGACAAGATGTCTGATGTGGAACTGATGACAAGATGACTGATGTGGAACTGATGACAAGATGTCTGATGTGGAACTGATGACACGATGACTGATGTGGAACTGAAGACAAGATGTCTGATGTAGAACTGATGAGTAGATGACTGATGAGGAACTGATGACAAGATGTCTGATGTGGAACTGATGACAAGATGTCTGATGTGGAACTGATGACAAGATGACTGATGTAGAACTGATGACAAGATGACTGATGTGGAACTGATGACAAGATGTCTGATGTGGAACTGATGACAAGATTTCTGTTGTGGAACTGATGACAAGATTTCTGATGTGGAACTGATGACACGATGACTGATGTGGAACTGAAGACAAGATGTCTGATGTAGAACTGATGAGTAGATGACTGATGAGGAACTGATGACAAGAACCAGACACGTCAGATAAGAGATAACAATAAGACTCTGGCATGTGAGAGGACACATATTACGGAAATATTCTTTAGTCTGGATGCCAATGGTTAGAGAGTTAGAGGGGCGCCGACATACACACGGAGAAGAGAACTGGTGCTAATAATGACAGCGATAAAGACGATATGGAAATACTTTGAACGGATGGCTCAAGACAGGAGGGGTTTTGCCAAGAATTTGTTGAGGGCCTATGCCGCGGTAGCATAGTGGTTAGTGCACTGGCTTCCTAGCGCAGTGGTCTATGGTTCGATCCCCAGATGAGGTTAGAATTTTTTAGGCCACAAACGGCTCCTGTGTCGACCCAGCCCCAAATGGGTACCAGAGCAATTCTGGAAAGGTTAAGGCGGCCGGCGTGATGCCGACCACATCACCTCTAGTGTGCCGAAGGTCAAGATAATATGGGCCTAACACCATATTTAGGGAGCCGCGCTGGTGTAATGGCTACGGCGTTGTACTTCTTCTTCTTCCGTCCTTAGCCAACGACCGGCAAAGCAGTCAGTGGCCATTATGCCTAGTGGCGTCTTAAGGGCAACAGCGAATAGATTTTCTTTGCCGTTGTTCCCATCACGCCTAATGGTGTCTTTAGGGCAACGACAAATCAATCCGTTTGTTGTTGTTTCCGTAATCAAAGTGACTGGCAAACGGGTGATCAGCCCGTTGGGTCGGCGTTGTACTTGCGACCAGGTTTTCATGGTTCAAACCCGGGCGTCAGCGTTTGAAGGAATGTTTACGACCGGAAATTTCACTGAATAATCTGAACGGCTCCTGCACATAAATCACGTGTGGATGGGAAGGAGCGAAGCCTCGCAATGACATGTCATTGGGCCAAAAGAGCTGGAAAGCTCGAGTGCCGCTGGTTGGAGGGAAAAAAAACAAAAAACACCATATTCTCAATATGCCTCAATGGGCGTGTAACGGGTTCTTTTACCTTTACCTATGCCCCTCGTGGCCCTGAAGGGTAATGAACGAATGCACGCAGTGAAAGCAGCAAGTCACAGTAGGTTATAAACCACGTGTTTCTGTTGAAGGCAGCTCGAGCTGTTAGTTTTGACAGATCTGGATATATTTATTCCAGGACACCGTAATTAGCATAACTTCTTGGTTAAACACAAATCCAAAACTAGGTCAGCACGACTGATGTATTCTAGGGGATGGTTTATTTCTAATTGTTTTACGCTTGGGGGATTCGACCCACACAAACCTGGATGTTCGACAAATAGATCCTGAAACAAGCTAAAAAAAAAAAAAAAGCACACACACACGCACTCACGCCCGCACGCGCGTGCGCACACACACACACACTCTCACTCGCTCTCACTCACAATCACACTCACATTCACACAGACACTCACACTCACTAACTGACTCACTAACTCACACACTCACTCACTCACACACTCACTCACACACTCACACACGCACTCACACACACTCACACACACTCACACACACACTCACAAATACTTTCTCTCTCTAACACACACTCACACACACACTCACCCACTCACACACTCACTCACTCACACACTCACTCACACACACTAACACACATACTCAGACACTCTCACACACACACTCACTCGCTCACTCACTCACACACTCACAAACTCACACTCACTCACACACTCACACACACACTAACTCAATCACTCACACACTCACTCACACACTCACACACACACTCACTCACACACACATCGGAATGTCAAATATGTGCAGAATAGGCCGTATTAAATCAAACATAAGAGTTGAACAATCTAGGATATTTCCCACAGCAAATATCTCACACACACACACACACACACACACACACACACACACACACACACACACACACACACATACTGTATCTCAAAGTGAAATCAATGCAAGCGCACCAAAGGCAAAAGGAATGTTTAATGGCATGAAAAAACATTTTTACTAACAAAAAAAAATATGATGATGATGATGATAGGAAACTCTTTACAGAGCGATACAACAGGAAGCAATCTGATCATCAGAAGCAGTCCCCCCATCCGACAAGTGTTTCGGTCCAATTACTCCTTTACACTCTAAGGGGGGCGGGCCCACTTTGGTCATGACTCCCAAGCGTCTCAGCTTCCAGTTGTCTTGTATCGAAAATGAACCCATTTCACTTATGGTAGCAACTTTTAAATCCACAACGCCAGCCGTGGAGGCAATTGTGAAAGTAACAAAAAGAAGACAAATTATTCCGTTCGTTCCGTCGCCCTTCACAACTAAGGACACACATTGAGACACTAGCGCGCAGCCGACAAGCCTTAGCCCCTGCGCGCCGCAAGCCACCGAAATTCTGTTCCTGACACCCCTTATAGTATACATCGCCTGTTGCCCCAGAGTCGCAGCCCTTTCACTAGTACACCAAAAAAACTCAGCGTTGTGGACTTAGAAAAATTTTGGTGTTTTCTGTACCGCAGCGTTTATTGTCACGATTTCCATTGCCCATTGCGGTTGTTCCACAGCCAGCCTGATGCCTTTTCGGCAGTTTCACTAAGCCTCTTCAGTGCCCTTGTTCTAGACTGTCCCCTCAGCCCCAACAGTTTCAATAAATCATACGAGAATAGTATGCAGTGGCGTGTAGACCGTATGCCTCGTGCAGTTATCGGGGGTGGTGGGGGGGGGGGGGGGTGGGGTTAATGAGAATAGGGGTACTGGTTTCTCATGCATGTCGTATTAAGCAACTAATACGAGGATGTACATAGGGCTGACAGCATCATCATCTACAACTATTTGCTACTGAAACCACTACTGCATACCGTGAAATCTCGCGTATACAATTTTTACTCATTTTTGCCCGCTAAAACTCGGGTGCGTATTATACGCGAGTACTAAAAAATACGTAATTTTCGATATCGAAAGTAACCTACATTGGAAAGTCTGTCAAGTTTTTGTCACAATTTGACAGTAAAAATGGCGCAAAATTGAATGTGCCATATGTTTTCTTAAGTGTCAGACATTGTTGCAAAACGCATTTCGCACTCTTGGTCTTCAATCTGTTTTGATATTAAGCTTGGTTATGAAGTTTGTCATTTGATTATTTTGAGCCCTAAACATGAATTCGAGAAAATGTTATACTGCAGCAGAAAAGCTCTTAGTGGTAACATATGCAGAATCTAACGGCAATCGGGCAGCAAGTCAAAATTTTTCCATTAACGAGTGCAACTTTCAATTATGGTGAAAAAACAAAGAGGCGCTGCAAGTGTTGCCTAGAAAGAAAAAGGCGAATCCTGGGTCACCACCAGATCTTCCAGACCTAAAAAAAAAAACATTATTGGAGTGGGTAGTGGATAGAAGGCAACAAGGCATCGGTGTTTCATGCATTGAAATCCGACTTGAAGCTCTGGAACTTAAAAAATCTCGTACAGGCTCAACAGCATTTAAAACGTCATATGGATGGTCAGTTCATTTTATGAAGCGACATGGTCTTTCAGTTCGTCGAAGAACTACTATCGCGCAGCATCTTCTATCTTCTTTCAGTTTTTTAACAAATGTTTCATAAAATAAAATCTTGAAAAATTATGATGCGTATTATACACGAATTTCCATTTTACCAGAAAATTTTAGGCTAAATCACGCATGCGTATTATACACGAGTGCGTATTATACGCGAGATTTTACGGTAAGCCCATGATGGGGGATACTGCCGTAGTTGAATGAAGTGTTAGAAACTTCATCATACCAGGTCCTACTCTTTTAAAAATGAGGCGGGGTGACCAGATCCCTTCATCGCTGCCTTTTACATTCCTTAACACATGAGCACAGTCAGATACCCACTTACAGCCTGGTAAACTGGAGCATGACGCTACCAGGTGAGGATCCCGCAACCCCGTAACTATGTCAAGAGAGGAAGCGCTCTAAAGGTTTAGCCACTCGGACACTCAATGAGCAAATAGTTTCTCGTATAATACTTTATCCATCTATGATCTGCGTTATTTAAGAATAAAGAAATTATATAATATTATTGGCGAGAATATAATATATATATACAATATACTATAATATATATATATATATATATATTTTATATATATATATATTATATATATATATATATATATATATGACATATATATATATATATATACGCCCGCCCACTACCTGTTTCTAGGCAGATTATTTTCGATGTGCGCGAAGCATTCTGGGTTGTGAAAAGTCTGAAGTAGAAGATATGTAATGAGGCCACAATAAAGCCTACATATAGTTGTGGTGTAGAGTTGTGAATCATATTTGATACTCGTGTGTTATATTAAATAGCTGTAGGTTTTATTTGTGTTTTCGCTATTCCTAAAGCGATAATCGCGTGTGATATTTAAGTAGCCAAGATTAATACGCCTAGCGCGCAGTAAAGTGAGTGATTAGCCTAGTGCCTATAAAAAGAGATAGCGAACTACCAGCGGCCCTTTTTTAAGTATCAGTCCAGACAAGAGGGAACGAAACGAGGCGCGCTGTGTACCCACACAGAAGAACACAAAGACATGACACGTGAGTTAATTTAAATTAGCTTTAGTATTCTGTAGTTTTATTATTAGTATTCAGCGTGTCTGTTCTAATGTTTAAATGAAAAAGTGAATGTGTTTCCAGGACCTGATAATTTAGTCTTAAAATATAATTGAGTGGAGATAATGTGTGGATATATTTCACTAGTGTTAAGACCAAATCACGTATGTAAGAGTTTAGTATCAAGTATTTCATCCATCAGACCGGGCAAATTTAGTAAGAGTGTTTTATACATGAAACCGGATAGAGAAGCATCTATTACTTGAATTTAGATGATATTGACTGTTATCAGGATGGCAACCACGTGGTCATGAAAGGCGGCGCGTCACCATGCGTGTGTATAAAGAAGACGCCAGTTTTATATTGTGTGAATTGAGACGGGGGTGGGAAGCAGATTAAGATAATTTTCCCCAGTAAAGGAAAGAGATAGTTTTCGTGTTAATGCCAGTTTTGTTAAAGCCAAGAGTAATTACATTTTATTCTTTAATGTAAAAGTAATTGAGTGTATTTCACGATAGCCTACTTATCATAATTCTACTGTATATAAATATATGGGTTACTGTGAGGTGAGAATATGTATTTAGATTTCTGGAGAGCGCGAGGCCACTCCTTTGTTGAGACATGTGTTTCTCTGGTTGCTCCCGGCGGAGCATGGAAACACCAATGTGGTTGGTGTCTATCACAAGCCGACAAGAAGCATTTTTATGCTATTGCAGTGGTTGTTTCGGTAACGATGTGTTTCATGTGATGAGATTCCCAGTCGCACCAGTGGTCATATACGACACGCTTGTTGCCAGGCGCACCAGTCGTCACATACGACATGCTTCAGAATGCAGTAGCGAATACTGATGTGGATCGGTTACGAGGTAGTAGCTTATTCTCATTACTGAGAGTATTTGTTGTACATATAGTTGAATATTATTTTATGTCCATTTTATGATTATTTAATTATGGTTATGTGAGGAATGGTTGTGAGAGCACGTGGGCTCACTTCAAGATATATATTTCTCTTCTCCGCTCCTGAGGGAGCATGGGGCCAACAGTGTGGTTTGCCTTCATATTAAGTATTCATATGCTAGGGCAGTAGTGGTTTTGGTAGCAATCTGTGTTACATGGTGAGATTGCCAGCCTCACGCACAACACCTTACTAGTCTCATTTGGACGACATGCATGAGTGTGTGTGTGTGTGATAGCTGAGTGTGTGCTCTTGCAGTAGTGGTTTCCGTAGCAACCTGTGTTACATGGTGAGATTGCCAGCCCCACGCACAACACCTTACTAGTCGCATTGGATGACACACATGAGTGTGTGTGTGTGTGATAGTTGAGTGTGTCAGGTGGCGGCGTAGGACAGTTTGACAGGTGAGAGCGTGGTGTTTCTCATTCAGTATTATATTATGATTTTAACTATTCTGTGCTTTGTTTGCTTCTTCAGATTAGCATCGGGCACTGTTGGGTGTTTTGTTTTGCTTTGTTTAGTTTAGTTTTGCTATGTTCGCTAGTTTATTTGTTTAATGTTTGCTTTGTCACTGAATGGGTTGTAAAAATAAATAGAAAGAGGCGACGGGTTGTTTGTGCAACGTGGTATCGCACGAACATGTACAGAAAGCCAGATTGCTATCTAAGGAAGCCGCCTGAGGGTTGGGAGAAAACGTTGTGATAATTAGATAATCGTTTCATCTGAGCCCTCTCGGTATCAATATTGCCGATAACCTGTCTGGGAAAGACAATATTTGAAGGTAGCATCTGGACATCAAATAAGTTTCCAGATTTGTTTGTAAGTTGGCGGAAATATTACGTCTTATTACAAAGAGGTCATGCGTTGGAATATTAAATTTAATATTTTAAATACGAAAATTTCAATGGAGAATTCGGCGGAAGTAGCATCCGAGATTTGAACTGGAAACGAATATAATATAGTGAAAGCGGAGTTACAGCTTCGCAACTTCAAGCTAGCAACTCCCAAAAGCCAGAAAGAGAAGGATCGAACAAAGGATTCCAAACTTAAAAGTAACAGATAGAAAGTATTTGGGCAACTTAAAACTTAAATAAGTAAACCTGCATTTAAATACGAAGTCTAGATACCTAAGGAATCAGATCGCCCGTCATAAGAGGAATTAGAAAGTTTCCCAGACCAAGAGATTCACAGAACACCTGTCATAAGAGGAATTACTATAATTTTCCAGACCACGTGATTCGCAGAACACCCGTCATAAGAAGAATTACTAAAATTTCCAGGCCAAGTGATTTGAGAGCATATAACCTAAATTGCTCGGTCCTTTCTAACCTGTGCGAGGAAATTGTAGATTCCTAAATTTTTGGGGTAAGTGTAACATGTATTTTACAAATGTGAATTTGACATGTTTTTCTTGCTAGCTGGTTAATAATGAGGCTGGCAACCTCAACATATGAAAATACTTTATTCATGAACCATTGCAGCAAGCGCTGGTGATTGTTTCTTGCTAATCGTGCGGAAAACCGACAGCAGAGGTGACCCCAGACTCAGACTGGAGCAGTGATGAGTGATGATTACATCACATGTGCCTCAAGTGTATCATATCATTTTGTGAGATATATGTAACTTGTTAATGTTAGTTCAGGAACAAATAATTATTCGCGCTGTTCAGACACATTTTCCCAGTTTAATGCCCAGGAGAGTACTGGTGATTTTTAATCATCTTCCTTGAGCTACGCTGTGTACTCAAGAATTTAATTCTTCTGAAAGATTAACATTGGTGGGTGCACAGCGAGAGGATGCGCCTGTTAAGCTTCCAACTCAGTGTACTTAGCAGAGGCATTTGTTCTTTCTATTTTGTCTAAAAAGTTCATGATTACTGTGATAAATTTAACCGTGATACAACGTTAAAATATCTCCAAAGATAAAATGTAGGGATAAAAATAATGCGTAAGCTACTAGAAGATATGATCGCCCATGCCGCGGTTCACTACCCGCCATGGAAACTAACTTGTTAGACGTGAAGACAAAACGTTTACCCTTGGAGACGGGAGGGAACGGAGATCAAAAAGAAAAAAATATAACTGAACACGTGCTTGAAACTAGCAAGGCTAAAAAGACGCAATTGGTGGGGAAAGGAAAAAAATTCACGTCCCCAAGTTGACACAATGTAAAGAAATGGACAAAAGGGACCTTAGCTATTATACGCAACAGTAATTTCTTGGACGCTTTTACGATACTTAGTCCTTTTATTTGAATTCAGCGGCAAACGCATTACAGAAGATGCTCGAACATATTTCAAAAAAAAAAACAACTAACCTTGAAAAAGTAACTTTTTCTTAATAATAATGTTAGGAATATAAAACCTAGCTAGTCTAATAGCCCATCTTGAGTAGAGAAATAATATGCTTTCATTTATACAGACGGATAGATAATAATGGAGATATTGACAAAAGACTGTGTTGTTCATAACAGACGAGCGACTGCACTGTAAAAAAAAATGTCACTAATTTTCAAAAATTGCGGCCTTGAGACTCAAGTGCTAAAATCTTGTTGGAATGAAAGAGAGGGGGAAATAGTGGAAAATTGTGGCTAAAAATAACTTTAGAGACCGATTCGTGTAAAAAGGCATGTAGAACCAAGCATGTTTTTTATGAAAAAGCAAGTAGAGGCAGACGGACCAACAGACAATAATACATACTTGACTGAGGTATGACTGAATTGACTTTTGGTTGGAGGTTTAAAATTTGAAAGGGGGAAGTCGGTGATTGGCCACAGATAATCATATTATCGGCGCACAGACGCGCATATTTGCCATTCAACATAAATTGTCCAGTAGTAGACACAGTAATTCTTTAGTGGCGTATTTCGGCAATAGTAGCTATTTATAAATTAAATTTATAACTGCTAATACTCAGTCGAGTGTATTTTTCTAAACTAACGTATAAACTCTAGAATCCAGCCTCATGAATGGTGACGGAATACGCACGTGTTCTTAATTTATGAGGATTGCTGATTTTTAAATATAACTTACGTCACGGGAAGTTTAAATGATAAGCAAAGCTCTCTGCTTGCAAGTTTAAATGTAAGTTTTAACCAGTCAGATTCTGTTTATTATATTATATGTGTTATTTTTCCTCCACACAGTGAAAGTTTTGGGGTGACCCTAACTTTACCAGCACCTAGTAGTAGTTTCCATACTTGTGAAGAAATAGACAGTCCTTATTTTGAACCACGTGGGTTTTCTCAAGTAACACTGATCTGACGGTGCAAGTTAGACAGAAATACTAATATCCCTATAACGGGTTTTCAAAGACTGTAATGATAAATACTGGACCTTGGAGCCAGCACTTAATTTCTTCTAGAAACTCTATATAATTTGCTGCCTGGTGGCGTGAATATTAACAATCATTTCCCGACTAGATTATATCTTGTGGACAAATCTGTGGTGTGACTAAAGTGAATCCTATACTGAGGGAAGGCACCGACCTGACATTCATCATTTTTTAGAAACCTACGCTATTGACACTGTGCTCTGCTAACTCCCGCGCCTGGAATAATTGTTAGGTGACTTAATCAGACATTTGAACAAATTTGCATACCCAAGTAGTCGTTCCCCGGAGACTCCAAGTTAAATACGTCTTTTGGAACTGGGGACTTCTTGGCAGAAGACTGCATTTTTTTTGAGTCTGTGTGAAAATCTAAAATCAATGTGTTCCAAGAGGCAGCAAGCAAAGTCGTGAGTACAAGTATGAGAAGCCATGGCGGAATGAATGAGTGTACGCTGGTTTGAGTGATATTTTTCACTATTTTATCTTTGACACCCTGTTGCTGTCCTAATTTTTTTTCAATCTGCATAATTTGTTGCTAAGGCTAGAGTTCTTGTGTTTTTTGTCTTAGGTTAAATCAGATTTTTTTCAAACTCTGTGCATATAATTACGAGATAAAACAAAGAAAAAACTCTTAGACTCAAACCCTATGTATCTGTGACTCGGGCGCCATCATCTGTTCTCTTAACGGGGCCGGGCTAAACCTAGAGTTAACACTATAACGGGGCTATCATCCTTGCAACATTTCCTTGATTTTTTTTATGACTATGTGTATATGTATTTTCCTTGATGTACTTTCTTTGATGTTGTGAGCCGATTTTTCCTGATAATAAAATCGCTCTTGAACTTAATAATCGTGTTTGGTCAGCTCGTTCTAGATAATATATATATCATTGTTATAGTTTTCCCACGTCTGTGTGTTTACCTGTCGTCACGTGTATGTGCGTGCCTGTGAGTGATAGAAATATACGTAATATGTATATTGGTGTAGTCTGTCTGACGCTGTAACAACTGTTGTAGAGGATAGGTGAGAGAGAGAAGAATTCTGTTCGCTTTCAGAGACAGCCACTATATCAAAATCTATCATCTCACGTGTGTGGAAATTCTATTACCTTTCACTAACTCTCACTGAGTCTATCACCTATTCAAACCTATTCAGAAGGGACCAAACCTAGTCTTAATTCTCCTATCGGAAATCTACGACAATTGTCTATCTTAACTCTGCTGCCAACAACGAACACAGAAACTCCCTAATTCTTGTGTAATATACCTCAAGATCTGAGTTAGTCTGGGCATTGGTTTAATTTGACTCTACTGGCAAAAAAGTTAGCGTTCATATTCGTGCGATATTTAATACCAGCGTAGGGAAATATCTCTAAGGGGTATGTTACTTTATAAAAGTACGTGGTACAAATAGGATCTCACTCTTGAGTTCTAGTGTCAACCAATTTCTCTAGTGGTTCAATTATGGTAAATACCAAGGGAGACAGTTATGATTTGATGATCCATCTTTGCACAGCCCTAACTACCGTTTCTTAAGCTGTCGGATCACCCCTGAAACGTTCCTTCCTCATTATTCCGAAATATTTCATTACACGATTCTTGTCTGACAAGTTCTTGGTGTGTCCAGAGGTCTGACAGGTTCTTTGTATGTCCAGAGGTTCTGACGGGTTCTTGATGTGTCCAGAGGTTCTGACAGGATCTTGGTATGTCCAGAGGTTCTTACGAGTTCTTAATTATTCCAGAGGTTCTGACAGGATCTTTGTGTGTCGAAGAGGTTCTGCCAAGTTCTTGGTATGTCCAGAGGTTCTGACGGGTTCTTGATGTGTCCAGAGGTTCTGACAGGATCTTGGTATGTCCAGAGGTTCTGGCAGGTTCTGGGTGTGTCCAGAGGTCTGACAAGTTCTTCGTGTGTCCAGAGGTTCTGACAGGTTTTTGGGTGTCCAGAGGCTCTGGACGTTCTGACTGGTTCTCACTGTGTTTGTTAATGTGTTACTAAATGATGTTCTCAAACACCTCAGTTCGCTAGTACGTATTCTCCTGTCCTATTCTTTGGAGAATGCCTATGCATGATGTTCATAGTACAAAGTGGATGAGAATACTGTATTGTCAGCTGTTTCATTTACACAGCTGGAACCGTGGAAAGTATAAATGTTGAAATTTTCCAAACCAACTTTTAGCTGTAGTATATGGTCATGTGATTCTCTCATGCATTACAAAATAGGATTTCGGTTATCTACCAAGTTCAGTTACTGTGTCAATTATTATCCTAACCTTAACATAGATACGTTAATATTGCTGGTCTCCCTTCCTTTTATACTGAATATGGATTAAAGTGACCTGTCCCATGACCAGGGGCAGCCTTAGATTACGTATTTGGCGCCCGTGGCTATTAGTTCATACATGCGCCCTCTGCCCTACAAGTGGATTCATATGTAGCATTCTGCTTGACTACTTTTGTTTTTACCTCTTACATTAGAGACATTTTAGTAACACTTCCCAGGCACATCTCAAATGCTTGTCCCTTTTCCGGCCAATGTTCTTAACAGGAGAGTTGAAAGTCCTGCTGCTATTAGATAGCTAGCCTTCTAGAATCCTAGGACAGGGTTTTTCAGTGAGAACAATGCCATCTTTTATCTTCAAAAATAACATTAAATAAAAACACACAATAAAAAACAAAATTAGTTTCAAATTAGTTTACACTAGAAAAATGTCTTAACTTAAATTTAAACTTACGGATAGTATATTTATTATAATAATTAGCTTCTTCAGTCATAACTGACTATGAGAATGCGCACCTGAGGTGATACAATAATGATAGCCAATTCAGTCATAACTGACTATGGGAATGTGCACCTCAGGTGATATAATAATGATAGCTCCTTCAGTCATAACTGACTATCGGAATTTGCACCTGAGATGATATAATAATGATAGCTCCTTCAATCATAACTGACTATTGGAATGTGCACCTCAGGTGATATAATAATGATAGCTCCTTCAGTCATAACTGACTATAGGAATGTGCACCTGAGGTGATATAATAATGATAGCCCCTTCAGTCACAACTGACTATGGGAATGTGCACCTGAGGTGATATAATAATGATAGCCCCTTCAATCATAACTAACTATGGGAATGTGCACCTGAGATGATATAATAATGATAGCTCCTTCAGTCATAACTGGCTATGGGAATGTGCACCTGAGATGATATAATAATGATAGCTACTTCAGTCATAATTAACTATGGGAGTGTGCACCTGAGGTGATATAATAATGATAGCTCCTTCAGCCATAACTGACTATGTGAATGTGCACCTGAGGTGATATAATAATGATAGTTACTTCAGTCATAACTGACTATGGGAATGTGCACCTGAGGTGATATAATAAAGATAGCAACTTCAGTCATAACTGACTATGGGAATGTGCCCCTGAGGTGATATAATAATGATAGCTACTTCAGTCATAATTGACTATGGGAATGTGCACCTGAGGTGATATAATAATGATAGCTACTTCAGTCATAACTGACTATGGGAATGTGCCCCTGAGGTGATATAATAATGATAGCTACTTCAGTCCTAACTAACTATGGGAATGTGCACCTGAGGTGATATAATAATGACGATAGCTACTTCAGTCATAACTGACTATGGGAATGTGCCCCTGAAGTGATATAATAATGATAGCTACTTCAGTCCTAACTAACTATGGGAATGTGCACCTGAGGTGATATAATAATGACGATAGCTACTTCAGTCATAACTGACTATGGGAATGTGCCCCTGAAGCGATATATAATAATGATAGCTACTTCAGTCCTAACTAACTATGGGAATGTGCACCTGAGGGGATATAATAATGACGATAGCTACTTCAGTCATAACTGACTATGGGAATGTGCCCCTGAAGTGATATAATAATGATAGCTACTTCAGTCCTAACTAACTATGGGAATGTGCCCCTGAGGTGACAGCCCTCAGTTGCCTTTTTTTGTTGGTGTTACTTTCGGATTGTTCTTTTCTCTTCTGCTTGTCGTGAGAGCTTCTTTTCGCACAGTGTGGGAGCGCCGTGTATACTTTTTAAATATTACCACCATCTTGTGGTTACTTTCCTGTCTGGGTTTTCTCGTCTGTATTTTTTAATGTTTTCTGTCAGTAACATTTTTTTATTTATTGTTGACCTTGATCTGATATATCTGTGTTACGTCTGGGATCTGGCTGTGGTAGTAATGATATATCTGTGTTATATCTGGCAGTGGTAGTACTGATATTCCTGTGTTATATCTGGCTGTTTTAGAGCTGATATTTCTGTGTTATATCTGGCTGTTGTAGAGCTGAAACGTCTGTGTTTTATATGGCTGTTGTAGAGCTGATATTTCTGTTATATATGGCTGTTGTGGAGATGATATTTCTATGTTATATCTGGCTGTTATAGAACTGATATTTGGGTGTTATACCTCGCTGTAGTAGAGCTGACATTTCTGTTATATCTGGCTGTTGTAGAGCTGAAATTTCTGTTATATCTGGCTGTTGTAGAGCTGATATTTCTGTGTTATATATGGCTGTTGTAGAGCTGATATTTCTGTGTTATATCTGGCTGTTGTAGTACTGATATTTCTGTATTATATCTGACTGTTGTAGAGCTGATGCTTCTCTGTTATATCTGACTGTTTTAGAGCTGATATGTCTTTATTATTTCTGGCTGTTGCAGTGTTGATATTTTTATCCAGCGTCTATTTTTTTCTTCTGTCTTCTGTAAACATTAGCTTTAAGATTAAATTCTGATCACGCCGGATTGTGGTCTGAAATTATGTTAGCTCCAGTATTAGGGTTCCCATTCGTCCTGTTTTTCCCGGGACAGTCCCGTTTTTTGATAAAATGTCCCGGTGTCCCGAATTTATTCCAAATGTCCCGCTTTTTAAGGGTCCTTCCTGGAAAAAAAATCTTTGGGTATCGGATTTTATTCCGTGTTTTAGTAGTGTTACTTTATCAATTTCCGGTTACAGTGGACCCTCGGTTTGAATCTCGAACAAAAATTCGAAAGTCGACCAAAACAATGTTCAGTGAGCATCTACCAAATGATGTAATGCGTATTAGCATTATTATACAGTATTTTTATCGTTTTTCATCCGCATAATGCCGAAACGTAAGTGCAGTATAAATGATAACATTACAAGAGAATTTCCCTTCATTAAAGGTGTAGATGAAAATGTGGAATGTACTTTATGCAGCTCTAAATTTTGCATTTCACATGGTGGTCGGTCAGATAAGTCATTTCTTAAATGCGAAAACCCAGAGTGAAAAGGAAATGGAAAAAACAGTTATCATTGGCAGCACAGGAAGCAACCTTCGCTTATCACACGGCGGTGCATAACTACAGGAAGGCAGAAAAGTTTCTTACCACTACTGTGAGAAATCAGTTGCAAGAATTAGAAAAAGAAGGACACATAACAGTTGAAAAGTTTCAAAGCTATGCAGTAGATTTCTATGACACCTGCATTGAATATATTCAGGAGTGGTGTACACCATTTCTTACGCCTCTTCAGTCTATGGATTGGATCAGTTTGAAGGGAAAGGAGTCTGTGACTTGGAAGAACATCCAAGAAAGCTACATATTCATGAAGACAGTGTCACCAAATTTTACTGTGAATGAAGAGGACTTACTTGATGAGTTTGCATGTGTGAAAAAATATTGTGAAAGCAAATTTGATGTGTGGAGTGAACTGAAGGATCAAAGTGTCAGTGAAAAATGGTGTGAGATGTTCGCTCATTTTACAAAGCAGGATATAAATGCTGAGAACCTGAAATGCCTAGTTAGTTGTTGTTTGGCACTGCCAGGATCCAATGCAGCTGTTGAACGTGTTTTTTCATTAATAAATGCGCTTTGGACAGACGAAAAAAAACAGACTTAAAATTGAGACAGTGAAAGCTTTAACCATTATAAAGACCCATTTTAAGGATTTCTCTTGTGCTGAATTCTATGTCCAAATATCAGAAGAAAAAAAACTTCTTGAACAGGCCCATCAATCTGATAAATATTCTGATGAATCTGAAATATAAACTTGACTATTGTGTATTTTTTAAAGGTGCGATTTTTCTAATTAAGTAATGTTTGTAATTTAGAATTCTTTTTTAAAGTGGAAGTTGTGTTAGTTAATATGTGTATTTTTATAAAAGTATCTTATTTTAAGTGCAACATATAATATATAATAGATTTATTTGTGCTTTACCTTAATTTTTAACATGTCCCGTTTTTTTTACAAAATGTCCCGGGTTTTTTTTTGGTAAAAATTTGGAAATGTCCCGGTTTTTAAACAAAACATTATGGGAACCCTATCCAAGATACATCTTTGAACCTGTGACACTATTTGTAAATTGTTTTTAATCATGATGTTTGATTTCTTCTTTCATTTGTCCTTGATCGTTGACTGGCAAAGCAATCAGTGACCACCACGCCTCGTGGCGTTTTGTAGGGCAGCAACAAACTGTCTCTCCACTTTGCTCAGTCGACAGCCATCTTTCGAGTGGTGTCCCAGCTCTGGTTCATGCTTAGCATCTCCGCCTCCACTCATCTCCGCCTCCACTCATCTCCGCCTCCACTCTTCTCCGCCTCCACTCTTCTCCACCAAGTGGATTTTGGCCCTCCTTGCTTTTGCTTTCTTTCTGAAGTCCATAGCATGGCAGTTCTGGTGACGGTGTCAGGGTCTCTTCTGAAGATGTGGCCAACCCAATTCCAGCGTCTACCGGGTACTATAGTGCGTATGTCTTCTTCATGGCTCCAAGTTAGCAGTTGTTGGGTGGTGTTCGTGTTCGGCAAGAAAATTGTTGTTTGGTTTGATTTGATCAATTTAATGTCTATTAATATCTCCTAGGTTTTTTCACGTGTACAGTTTCCTCGAATGTTGTTCAAACAACAAGTTACATATAATACCAGCTGATTATCTTCACTACTTACTTACTTACTTAGTCGATCCCCTTCTACCGTGAGGTGTAGAGGTTTGGAAGAGAGAGCGCCAGACTATTCTATCGGCTGTCTTCCTCCTGGCCTGGTTCCATTCTAGTCCTCGGTCCTTCAAAGATTGTCTAATGTTGTCCTCCCAGCGGACTCTGGGTCGTCCTCGGGGTCTGGATCCTTGGCTCTTTGTTTCCCATGCTTGTCGTGGTAGCCGATCTTCTCCCATTCTGCAGACATGGCCAAACCATCTTAGTTGGGACTGTTCT
Source organism: Oreohelix idahoensis (assembly GCA_024509875.1). Lineage (NCBI taxonomy): Eukaryota > Metazoa > Mollusca > Gastropoda > Stylommatophora > Oreohelicidae > Oreohelix > Oreohelix idahoensis. The sequence continues at coordinate 256,392 of JAMPIV010017861.1, forward strand.
ACTTGGGTCTGTAGGGGGTGGCATTTTAGGCCTTGACGTATCGTCTGGTTGCGTACCATGTCTCTTCTTGTTACTTCAACCACCTTCCTCAGATACCTCATTTCTGAGGTTTGGATCTGGCTTTTATGGGTTGTAGTCATTGCCCATGACTCGCATCCATATGTCAAGACTGGGACATAGGTGGAGCGGTATACAGCCATCTTCGTTTTCTTACCAACCTCTCTCTTGCTGAGGAATCCTCGATTTATGGCCTGAAAAAGTCTCCCAGCTGCTGCTTTTCGAGTGGCCAACTCTTCTTTGATGCCTCCCTTTCGGTCTATAATAGCTCCGAGGTATTTAAAGTGGTCAACCTGCTCCAGGACCTGTTCTCCCAGCTTAATCTGATGCCTTCTTTCTTCTCGTGATATCACCATGGATTTTGTTTTAGAGCTGCTTATGACCATCCCTCTCTTCTCCAGCTCTTCCTTCCAGACTTGCAGGTTGGATTGGAGATGTGCCTCTGATTTAGCAATCAGGGCAACATCATCAGCAAATGCCAGCTCTGAAATATAGACCTGTCTCATCTTCAAGTACCCCACTGAATACTTTCTTGTTCTCTCCTTACATGCCTTGATGACATCGTCCATAAGGAGTATGAAGAGGTAAGGTGATAGGATATCACCTTGTCTTAGACCAGTGGTGGTCCTGAACTCTTCTGACTTATGGTTTGCTGTCCTCACTTAATTTCTGCAAGACTTGTAGAAGCTCTGTATAGCATGAATCAGAGGTGCTGGAATATTCTTCCTTGCCAAACAGTCCCAAAGTTTGCTCCAAGGGACCCTGTCAAACGCCTTTTCCAGATCTATGAAACAAAGATGGATCTCACTCTTATACTCAAGGGCCTTTTCACTCAGCTGTCTGAGTGTGAAGATTAGGTCTTGAGTACTTCGGTTTGCTCGGAATCCGCACTGGACCTCATCCAATTGTGGCTCAGCTACGCGTCGGAGTCTCTGCTCTAGGATTCTAGAGTAGATTTTTCCAGGGACACTGAGAAGGGATATGCCTCTATGGTTTCCACACTGTCGGTTGTCACCCTTTTTGAAAATTGGTGTTATGATGGCGATCTCCCAATCCTTTGGTATGGTCTTGTTGCACCATGCTGCCTGTAGGACCCTTAAGAGTAACAGGTCGCCTGATGCTCCCATGTACTTAACCATTTCTGGTGTTATACCATCATGCCCTGCTGCTTTGCCCATCTTGATTTTCTCCAGTGCTGCCTTCAGTTCTTCCATCTTTATGTCATCTTCATCATCATTGGTTTTCTCTTCTGTGTTAGTGGTTATCATTTCTGATGCTTCACCATGCTCACCATCCAGGAGTTCTGAGAAATATTCTTTCCATCTTTCCATTACTTCCTTCGGGGCAGTAAGCAATTTGCCTTGCTTGTCCTTTATAAATTTGAGAGGGCATTGTTTTTCCTTCCTCATGTTCTTTAGGGTCTTATAGAACAATTTCTGGTTTTCTTGTGCATCTTTTTCTAGCTTTTCTCCAAATTCTTCCCAGGACTTCTGTTTTGCTGCTAGCACTTTGTTCTTTACTTCTGTTCTGAGTGTCACATATTCTCTATATTTTTCCATTTGTCCTGTTGTGTTTTTAGCTCCTAAGTATTGTTTCCATGCCATTTTCTTCTCTCTTATTTTCTCTTTGACTTCCTCTGTCCACCAAGGTGTCCTCTTTCTCTGGTTCCCAAGTCGGACTTCACCACATGCTTCTGCAGCAGCTGTCTTTATGATATCCTTGAATTTAATCCAGAGAGTTTCCAAGTCATCAGGTTGTTCTTCTGTGTTGCTCACCGCTGCAGCAATAAGCCCCTGATATCTGGTCTTAATTTCTGGCTCTCTCAGCTTGTAGGTCCTAATGCTCATTTCTCCTGCTCGTTTACTTGGTTTCTTGCGTGATGTTGAGCAGTTCCTAGGCTGAGCAACTCTTTCAGTTGTTCGTTTGATTGTTAGCAGGAAGTGATCACTTCCAATCTCTGGCCCCCTCCAGACTCTTGCATCTCGGACATATTTGAATGAGCTTCTCCGAACAATGGCATAGTCGATCACTGACTTCTCATTCTTTGTTGGTTCACATCTAGTGTATGCATGTATGCGCTTATGGGGGAACTTTGTGTTTGTAATGATCAGATTCTGCTCACTGCAGAATCTAAGGAGTCGCTTTCCATTGTCATTGAGAGTATCTTCTCCATATCTTCCGATAACTCCACCCCATCTAGCATGGTCATTTCCAACTCTGGCATTGAAATCTCCGAGCATGATAATTTCATCTAGGCAGTCATCCACTGTCCTTTGAAGCAGCTCGAAGAAATTCCTCCTTGACCTCTGCTCTCTCATCCTCATTTGGCCCATACACTATGACCAGGTTGACTATGGTTTCTCCTTCTTTTAGTTTCACAACCATAATGCGCTCTGAGACAAAGTTCCACCCCTTGATACTATCTTTTTGATTTTGGGCCACAATGCAACCCACACCCCCTTTAGCTCTTTCGGATATGGGTACACCACTGTAGAGCAGCGTGTTGCCATTGAGATCCATGACTCCTTGTCCTTTTTTCTTTGTTTCCGTTATAGCCAGAATTTCTAGTTTTGCTTTCCTCATCTCTTCCACCAGCTCCTCTTCCTTCCCATTTATACTTCTTGTGTTCCATGTTCCATAAGTCGTAGTCCGTAGTCCGTTCCAGTTCGTCGCCTTTAGAATCAGTCCGGTTTTCTCTCTTGTGTTACTCGTAATCGTGGTTTAAAGCAAACAGGTGATTGGCCTGTTGTGCCTTTGCATGGTGGAGGGGCTGCCTCTTTACGGCCTACATGCAGGCCGCCCTCCTCCTTTTTCATCCGGGCTTGGGACCCGCATGGGCGGAGTTTTATCTTCACTAAACTATATAAATATGTCTCCTCTATCGTGTTCTTTCCCTAGGCGATATTGTCACACTATCGTCTAGTAGTAGTACCATCAACTCCTGTTTTTGCATTCAAGTCTCCCATGACTATCAACGCATCAGTAGATTTTCATAGTATACCTCTATTTCCTCTTTGTTATGTTTTTATGTTGCGCATATGTTAGTGAATCTGCGATGTCAAATAGTTTTCCTCTCATTTTCAATAACACCATTATGTTATTGTGCGCCCAAAATTCACATATATATTTTTTTCTAGTTCTGTTTTTATCAACATTCCAACTTCTCGTTTTTGTTTTTATCTTCCCGAGTGTGTTCGTGCACATTTTTTAAATACTTGTTATGTAGCCTGACTCTGTCAGGGTTGTCTCTACCATCCCCCAGTATTTGAAGTTTGGCACTGATTGCCTTTCCGATTAAGTTATCTAGTTTCCCTGTTCCATTTAAGGTCTTGACATTTCAGCTCCTATATTTAGGTCTCCTACCAGTTTTGAGGTGGCCTTTCTCAGAAAGCTCTCTTTCAACTTTCAGTTTTCAGAACATTTCTTTGACACGCGAAACACAGAATTTCTGGAAGCTGATGTTTAGTATTCACGGAGTTGACTTAAATACAGCTGTCACTTCTCTGTCTTATTTCACACCTGGTGTAGGAACACATACGCGCATCAGTTTGATAGTTAGATAAACAAGACGTTTGTCTACCGATTATTTTCTGATATGAATGTTACGGTACCAGACCCGTTCTAATAATTAGTGACATAATTTCTTAAAATAACGTGTTACTTCACAGATCTAGAACAGTTACATGAATTGATATCTTGCCGACTCAGCTCTGAAAACATTTGAACAATATGACCATTCAGAGGTATGTAGGGTGAGGACAACGCTGATTGGCGGGACAATATGGTGAGGACAACGCTGATTGTCGGGACAATAGGGTGAGGACAACGCTGATTGGCGGGACAAAAAGGTCAGGTAGTCCCATTGCAGATACCGCCGTAAGGGAGTGAATAGAGACTTCACCATATTAGGTCCAGCTGTTTTATGTGGTCAGGTGACCAGTTCCCATCCTTGCTGCCGTTTGCCTTCCTTAACTGAAGAGTAGTCAGGTACCCATTTACAGCTGGATAGGCTGGAGCGTGACGACATCATGTTTCGAAACGAAAAATTAGCGTAGAATTGTGTGATAATCTCGGGGAAAACAACAGACATCCAGTGGCGTAGAATTGTGTGATAATCTCGGGGAATACAACAGACATCCAGTGGCGTAGAATGTTGCCGACATGAATAAAAATGTATTTGTCACTTTTTAGTAGGCTTAGTGGCATCCCTGCGCTTGGTGTACAAGCAAAAATGTCCCAGAGGACTTTGTCTGACCTTGCAGTAGTCGTCTCTTTAGCAATCCATTTTACATGAAGCAAATACTAGCTAGCCCTATACGCAATCTCATATTTACAGAGCCTGAGACATTCCTTGCGGATATTGTATGTTTTTGGTGCTGCCTCAGAGATTACCAACAACCAAAATTTGCTGATTGTCACAGACAGCATCATCACCAGATGTAACCTAGGAACACAGGGTCAAGGTCAGTTGATCTAATTTTAGTAGATCTTATTCAGGAATGGATTTCACCTGCCTATCTCAGCGTAGTCACGTGATCAATGTTTTCATGGACAATCCAGGTGTTTTGTGTGCCAGATGAGACATCTACCTACCTACCTACTTATCTATCTATCTATCTATCTATCTATCTATCTATCTATCTATCTATCTATCTATCTATCTATCTATCTATCTATCTATCTATCTATCTATCTATCTATCTATCTATCTATCTATCTATCTATCTATCTATCTATCTGACTGTCTACCAGTCTTTCTGCACAAATGTCTGTCTGTATGTCTGTCTGTAATATTTTAATACTGAACTCCCTATATATGAACACTTCTGCACGTCTAATTTTTTTAAAAATTTCCCTTCCAAATTCTCTCGCTGTTGTGCTAGTTACGATTCATATCCGCTCGAATCTTAAGCAGAAACACACAAACAAACAAACACTTGATGTGACAATATCGCACGAGGAAACACTATCATTGTTGTTTTGCAACTAAAGTGACGTCACAATTTGTAAACTTTTTTTTTTTACCGTTTGAGAACAAACAGACAAACCAACGACAAACACAAAGAGATACACACACCAAACACAAAGACATACACACAAACTGCAGAGCTTTGCTAACTGGAGAGATTCCCACAAACAGTCATTGTGTACACTGGAAATTGTGTACACATCATCGGGGAATTTCCCCATACCTATTATACAACCATGAGTGTAATGGTACATTCATTTCTTTTCTTTATTTCTCCGTACGCAGCATGGGACCACCCACTACAGATGGCCTCTAGCAGGAAACCTCCGTCAAAGACCCCATGCTGTCGTCGCCATGGCTTCTGTAGGAGTGTATTTGACATGAACATTTTGCCAGACCTATACACAACAGCGTATTAAGCTGTTACGACACGCTGGAAAGAGCTGAAATCCTTTTCTTTCCTTGTCTCTTCTGAGACCCACAGGAACCAGACAGGGGCAATGGTTGGTTGTATATCTCATAGAAACGCTTGGATCATTTGACAAATGACACTCCTGAATCTGCTAGAATCCTAGTAAGCTTTCCTGTGCTGTATAGATAATAACTGATAGGAAGCTATATATAGAGCGTTATATCAGGAGACAATCTGATCACCAGAAATGGTTACCCCGTCGATCAAAAGTTTCGGCTCTTTAATTTCATTTAAACTCAAAAGGGGGCGGGCTCACTTAGGTCATGGCTCTCAAGTATCAGCCTCCTGTTGTCTTTTCCTGAGTTGAACCTACTCCACCTTGGTTGCGACTTTCAACTTCACTCTTGGTTTTATCAATGCTGCCAGTTTGAGACAATTGTGAAAGTAACCATTGAGTTGTTACTGTCCTGAATTTCATAGCCTGTTACTGTTGCTCCACAGCCAACACAATGATCGGACCGCAGTTTCAACGAGCACTTGTTCTTGACAGTTCTTTCACATCCAATAGTTTCAGTAGATCATACTCTGAAACCTAGCAGAAGATTATGTTGATAACGAAGAAGAGTCAGAAGACGAATATCGTGGTGATAATAACAAGCTAGAGGACTACGAATATAAGTATGAAGATATTAATAGCGAAGAATAACATGACGATGGCTTAATTTAATGATAATAATAATTTAGTGGTAGCTGGTACGAGAGTCTGACCCATAATGCCCCATCTTGAAGTGGTGGGTGGTCGGCTTGAGTGCGTTAATGATATTGTGAGCTACATCAGCGGCAGCTTTTGCTCCTGGTAGATTCAACCATGCTTACTTACTTACTTAGTCGTTCCCCTTTATCGTGAGGTGTAGAGGTTTGGAAGAGAGAGCGCCAGACTATCCTATCAGCTGTCTTCCTCCTGGCCTGGTTCCATTCTAGTCCTCGGTCCTTCAAAGATTGTCTAATGTTGTCCTCCCAGCGGACTCTGGGTCGTCCTGGGGTTCTGGATCCCTGGCTCTTCGTTTCCCATGCTTTTCGTGGTAGCCGATCTTCTCCCATTCTGCAGACATGGCCAAACCTTCTTAGTTGGGACTGTTCTACTTGGGTCTGCAGGAGGTGGGATTGCAGGCCTTCACGTATCGTCTGGTTGCGGACCATCTCTCTTCTTGTTACTTCGACCACCTTCCTCAGATACCTCATTTCTGAGGTTTGAATCTGGCTTTTGTGGGTTGTAGTCATTGCCCATGACTCGCATCCACATGTCAAGACTGGGACATAGCTGGAGCGGTATACAGCCATCTTCGTTTTCTTATCAACCTCTCTCTTGCTGAAAAAGTCTCTCATCTGCTGCTTTTCGAGTGGCCTACTCTTTTTTGATGCCTCCCTTTCGGTCTATAATAGCTCCGAGGTATTTAAAGTGGTCGACCTGCTCCAGGACCTGTTCTCCCAGCTTAATCTGATGTCTTCTTTCTTCTCGTGATATATACCATGGATTTTGTTTTAGAGCCGCTTATGACCATCCCTCTCTTCTCCAGCTCTTCCTTCCAGACTTGCAGGTTGGATTGGAGATGTGCTTCTGATTTAGCAATCAGGGCAACATCATCAGCAAATGCCAGCTCTGAAATACAGACCTGTCTCATCTTCCAGTACCCCACTGAATACTTTCTTGTTCTCTCCTTACATGCCTTGATGACATCGTCCATGAGGAGTATGAAAAGATAAGGTGACAGAATATCACCTTATCTTACACCAGTGGTGGTCCTGAACTCTTCTGACTTATGGTTTGCTGTCCTCACATAATTTCTGCAAGACTTGTAGAAGCTCTGTATAGCATGAATCAGAGGTGTTGGAATGTTCTTCTTTGCCAAATAGTCCCAAAGTTTACTCCAGGGAACCCTGTCAAACGCTTTTTCCAGATCTATGAAACAAAGATGAATCTCACTCTTATACACAAGGGCCTTTTCACTCAGCTGTCTGAGTGTGATGATTAGGTCTTGAGTACTTCGGTCCGCTCGGAATCCGCACTGGACCTCATCCAATTGTGTCTCAGCTAGGCGTCGGAATCTCTGCTCTAGGATTCTAGAGTAGATTTTATCAGGGACACTGAGAAGGGATATGCCTCTATGGTTTCCACATTGTCGATTGTCACCCTTTTTGAAAATTGGTGTTTGTGACGTACGTCTAGTTTGTCAAGTGAATTTTCCCTGATTTGATGGATGATTAAAGGGACTTTAGCTTTTCATAACATTAGAACCCCTGAACATCAGTATTGTTGTAACTTTTCATCAACGAAGAGTAGCGGCTATGATCAAGCAGTCAAAGACGATCCCTTGAACAGAGAAGCAGAAATTTAGCATCTCCGTGCGAACACTGAACCGTTCGCAAGACAGACACGAGCGGTGAGAAGAAAGCTTCTTGCAGACTTCGCACCTCTGTGGCAACCGGCAGACTTGCCCGAAAGACTATGGAACGGGAGAGACGGAGCGCTCAGCGTAGCGGATACGATCTGAGGAATCAGGAAACTCACCGCGAACGAGGCTAGTCTCGCAGAAATTTCACATCCTCGTGCGAGCAGCCTGAGACGAACGAAAATCGGAAGCCAGTCGGGCCATCGCGGTAATCATGGCGGCTAAATAACTTCGACTTTCCCTGGGATCTGAAGAGGCGCGAAATTTTCACACGACCCATTTAACTTACATTCCTTTTAGATATATACAGAATCTGAAAAGGGCAACTTTATCATTCGTACTGACAGAATTCTAAGATTTACTAGCATATAGTTAAATTCCTGCTAGATTTCATCGAAATTATTGGCTATTGGAGTGAATTCATGTTCTGTGCAGACGGTAATTTATACTTTAGCTTCGAGTGATCAGTGGTCTAGTTGTTTCATTTTTATTTCACTGGATTGTGGTGTAAATTTAAACTTATTAAATAAACCCATTTTCAAAGTTCTAGTGCAAACTAAATTCATTCATTCATTCATAACCCTCCACTCCCAAAGGAGCATAGGCCCTCAACAAACACATGCCAAGTCCTCCTGTCACGTGCCATCATCTCAAGCTCCCTCCACGTTCTCCTCATCACCCCCACCCCTGTCTCCAACTCTCCCCTCCATGTACCTCTTGGTCTTCCTCTGCCCCTCTTGCCTTGGGGGCTCCAGAACAAGGACTGCCCTGCAACGCCATCAAATGGCCCTCTCAGTGCGTGTCCCATCCATCGCCATCGTCCTCTTCCCATTTCTTGCTCCACTGGCACCCGTCTAGCTCCCGCCATCAGTTCCACGTTGGTAACCTTGTCACACCATTTCAATCCCTCCACTCCACGCAAGCACCCATCCATGAAAGTCCGTAGCTCTTTGGTTGCTGTCCCTGCCGTTCTCCATGTCTCCGAGCCACACAACAGGACTGACTCCACACCCGAGCCGAAGATTCCCATTTTCGTGTTGGATCCTATTTCTCCTGATCTCCATATACCTCCCAATGCAACGAAAGCTCCTCTTGCCCCTTGTATTCCCATTTTGACATCGCTGTCCGTCCCTCCAACTCTGTCTACACCACGGCCAAGACATGTGTACGACTCTACATCTTGTATTGGCGTTTCCTCAAGTTCAACCCTGTTTTCATTACCTGCATTCATTCGCATTATTTTTGTCCTTTCCCTGTGCATTTTCAGACCCAACTGCCGTGACCTCTCATCAAGTGTTTTCAATTTGTCCTGCATCTGATTACGGCTATGGGACAGAAGAGCCAAGTCATCAGCAAAATCCAGATCATCCAACTGCCTAGTCAGAGTCCACTGGATTCCATTTCTGTTGTGCGCTGCCGATGATCCCACAACCCAATCCATTGCCAGCAAGAAAAGAAATGGAGACAAGAGGCATCCCCGTCGCACTCCCGTTCCCATCCCAAACGGTTCTGCAAGCTGTCCCTCGCGAAGAACCCCGCATGTCATGTCTTCACATGCCCTCTTTATCAAATTAATGATCCCCAGGGGAACTCCACAATGCCCCAACAATTTCCAAAGTGATTCTCTGTCTACACTGTCAAATGCCTTTTCGTAGTCCACAAATCCGATGTATAGTGGTGAATTCCATTCCATACTTTGTTCAACTATTATTCTCAAAGTGGCTATCTGGTCTGTACATGATCTGTTTTGTCGAAAACCTGCTTGTTCATCTCTCAGTTTCTTGTCTATGGACTCTTTTAATCTCTCAAGGATAATCCTGTTTAATACTTTTCCTGGCACTGATAGTAACATTATTCCTCTATAATTTGTGCACTCTTGTAAATTTCCCTTCTTAGGCAACTTAATCAAATATCCTTCCTTCCATTCTGCTGGTATCTCTTCCTTTTCCCAGACTTTACCAAGTAATTTATATAACATCTCTGTAGCCGTGTCGATATCTGCTTTGATGGCCTCTGCTGGAATGCCATTGGTCCAGACGCTTTTCCATCTCTTAGAAGCTTTATGGCTTTCTTTATTTCTTCCTTCGTTGGTCTTTCACCATTAATTTGTAGCTCTTCTTCTGCTGGCTGGATGTCCGGCGGGTTTTGTGGAGCTGGTCTATTGAGAAGGTCCCCAAAATATTCTGTCCACCTCTTCTTTTGCTCTTGTATATTGCTGAGCAGTTTCCCATTCTTGTCTTTTATGAGGCAACTTGTTTGCTTGTATTTCCCTGTTAGCTTCTTTGTGCTGCTATACAGTTCTCTCATATTTCCTTTGGCTGCAGCATCTTCTGCCTCTCTTGCCAACTCCTCAATATACTTCCTCTTGTCTCTTTTGATACTTCTTTTTACTTCTTTGTTTGCTTCTGTGTACACTTCTTGAGCCTTGGCTTTGGAACTTCTGGTTTTGCTTGTGTTTAACTCTGCTTTCTTGTTTTTTCTGTCTTTTATCTTATTGATGGTTTCTGTTGTAATCCATGCTTTTTGTTGTCTTTCCCTTTTCCCCAGTATTTCTTCATATGTCTCCTTCCATACAGTTTTGACCTGCTGCCAATAGTCTTCTGTATTCTCTACATCTTCCAGCTGTTGGAGCACTTGGAATTTGTTGGATACTGTGACCGCAAATTTGTCTCTTGTTTCTTGATTTCTTAGCTGTCCTACATTATACTGTTGTCTATAATTTTGCATTGTTGCATATCTCTTGAGTTTCAACTAAATGTTACATCTATAAGTTTATTTCCTAATACAATAGCCGCGTAAATTAACTGTGCAGCCGATTAAGGGAATTATAACTTTAATACAGTTTAGTTCTGTATAAATAGATGTGCTTTTAACTATTAACCTCACGGAGAGGTTTTTTCTTGATTTATTAATTAAAGACGCGAATGCAGAAAATAGTCTAACTGTAAATGTATCGCTCGTTAGATCTTAATATGATTTTATTGCATTTCATGTTTTATCTTCTATACAGAATTGATCTTTCGACCTTGCATCCCAGCAATTAATTAATTATACACTGGGTCCTGCCAACTCAGTTCGATTACTCCAGTGACTTATGAACATATTTGAAATTTAATCTTTGTGGCGATCCTGTTGGGATTCAGCTATCTGAAGTATACAGAAACAAAGCAAACCCAAAGACTGTTTTAAAATCCCAATTCATAAAGTCGTTTTATAGTTATCAAACTGGAAGAAGAACAGTTACAGTAGCAATATTTTACTCACTGCTCTGTTTGTGAAGAAGAACATAGATTTCCCTGACACTGTCTGTCAAGCATAATCATTGGATTTTACCACCCCCTGAAGAACTTACCTCAGTGTTTTGTAGTTTGTGACATTACGGCAAAAGAAAGTTATCTCCACCAGCTGTGCCAATCTTAGAAACCGCACCATACCCCACACCTAGCCAAGTGCCTGTGCCATTCATTAGGAACTTTTATCTAACAAACCAACAGTAGCCTTTACGCTTCACCGTCTGGCGATTTTTTGAGACTATTAGCTACCAGCCCACCTCGTTAAATCTGGGGCCTGACACAGAAGAAATAAAAAGACAATTTCCATTGTTCTACGGTATTAGCTGCAGTTGTAAAATTCCTAAAGTGCCAGAATTCACAACTTGGTAAGTCTGTGTGTGTGACTGTGTGTGCTGGCCAGCCCAAGCGTGTTTTTTTTTAATGACAGGAGATTTTAATCTTTTTTTTAACCCTTATAATTAGTTCGTCCTAGTATTAAAGGGTATTGTATTCATTGTACGGGATTACTCCTAGCGGGATTGTTTAACGGTGTTCTTTCCCCCCTTCCGTAAAGTTTTGTTGAATAAAGGAAACATTTGAGAACCCTAGCTTTTCCTCTACCCCCTTATCACTGTAACCCCTTGCCTCAGAGTAATAAATTTACCATTGGGTTAAATTGCCTATCTCTGATCATCATCCCCCCCCCCCCCCCCCTTTCTCGTCTTTGGGACCGGGTCTTTTCTGTTAGTAAATACAAGCGGGAAAAGGTGTATTGGATACTTCTACTAACCCCCCCCCCCCCCCCCTTGTCATTTTTTTGTATTCTGTAACCTTTGATTTCTGACTGTAAATTGATAATTATTTGTGACTTGATTTTATGATAATAAAAGTATTAAAAACTTTATTAGCATTTTGCGTCAGCTGGCCCAAATCAAACATTCCCCATATTTGTTATCGTAGTCGGTATTCATGTACGGTGTGCGTCAGAATCACCGAATCGGTGTGTGCGCCTGAGCGACTGGAACTGACAAACAATTGTTTGTTCAGAAGAGTGGTAGGAATAGTTTTGAGAGACAAATATTGTCGTAATAAGAGACTGTCCTTACTCTTCCCAGCACTTGTGAATCTACTACCTCACTTTCCTAAATCCTTATTCTCACAGAGCCTTCACTATCATTCTACACTCTAAAGGGACCAATATCCATCAGGACTCTCTCAGATAAAATTACGACAGTGTTATGATGGCAATCTCCCAATCATTTAGTATGGCCTTGTTACACTCGCTGCCGTTATGACCCGTAAGAGTAATAGGTCGCCTGATGATCCCATGTACTTAACCATTTCTGGTGTTATACCATCATGCTCTGCTGATTTGCCCATCTTGATTTTCTCCAGTGTTGCCTTCAGTTCTTCCATCTTTATGTCATCTTCGTCACCTTTGGTTTTCTCTTCTGTGCTAGTGGTGATCATTTCTTATGCTTGACCTTGCTCACTATCAAGGAGTTCTGATAAATATTCTTTCCATCTTTCCATTACTTCCTTCAGGACAGTAAACAATTTGCCTTGCTTCTCCTTTATTTTTTATTTTTTTTTGGCGTTCGCCCGCTAATACTCGAGGCGAAATCTCAGGTTATTATTTTATGTCTAACCTGACATTGATTTTACGTGAGTATCCCTTTATTTCTTGTACAGAGACAGGTGTCCCTCGCCATTCAGGCAAATACTCGCCGATTTCGGAGGTACCCATTGCAGCTGGGTCGGCTCAGGAGCCGCCAGTCCCTGGTCGACGACACTCCTTCAAATGTTCTCGCCAGGTCTCGAGTTAATCCAGTCCAAATCCCGGTCGACGAAAAATCTTCAAATGCCGTCGCCCGGGTTTGATCCTGTATCACCCGGTCGCCAGAGCGGTGTTGTAACCACTACGCTAGCGCGGCTCCCGCTTCTCCTTTATAAATTTGAGGGCATTGTTTTTCCTTCCTCATGTTCTTTAGGGTCTTATAGGACAATTTCTGATTTTCTTGCGCATCTTTTTCTAGCTTTACTCCAAATTCTTCACAGGACTTCTGTTTTGCTGCTAGCACCTTGTTCTTTGCTTCTGTTCTAAGTATCACATATTCTCTATATTTCTCTATTTGTCCTGCTGTGTTTTTAGGTCCTAAGTATTGTTTCCATGCCATTTTCGTCTCTCTTATTTTCTCTTTGACTTCCTCTGTCCACCAAGGTGTCCTCTTTCTCTTGTTCCCAAGTCGGACTTCACCACATGCTTCTGCAGCAGCTGTCTTTATGATGTTCTTGAATTTAAGCCAGAGGGTTTCCAAGTCATCAGGTTGTTCTTCTGTGTTTCTCACCGCTGCAGCAATAAGCCCCTGATATTTGGTCTTAATTTCTGGCTCTCTCAGCTTGTAAGCCTTAATGCTCATTCCTCCCGTTCGTTTACTTAGTTTCTTGCGTGATGTTGGGCAGTTCCTAGGTTGTGCAACTCTTTCAGTTGTTCTTTTGATTGTAAGCAGGTAGAGATCACTTCCAATCTCTGGCCCCCTCCAGACTCTAGCATCCATGACATATTTGAATGAGCTCCTCCTAACTATGGCATAGTCGATCACTGACTTCTCATTCTTTGTTGGTTCACATCTAGTGTATGCATGTATGCGCTTATGGGGGAACTTTGTGATTGTAATGATCAGATTCTGCTCGCTGCAGAATCTAAGGAGTCCGCTTTTTACTGTCATTGAGAGTATCTTCTCCATATCTTCCGATAACTCCACCCCATCTTGCATGGTCATTTCCAACTCTGGCATTAAAATCTCCGAGCATGATAATTTCATCTAGGCAGTCATCCACTGTCCTTTGAAGCAGCTCGAAGAATTCCTCCTTGACCACTGCTCTCTCATCCTCATTTGGCCCATACACTATTGTCACAACGTTATTTTGTGGCCGCTTGCTTGTTTGTGACGAGGCAAATCGGTCGGAAGCCGACGACAATAGCCGAGCGACCGGGTCATGTGGCCATCGAAAATTCGGTCGCCAAGGGTTTTAGCGCGAAAGAGGGATTAGTGATCGGACCGTCGTCCTGTGAGGACGAGATTCTATGCCAGCTTGACGCTGCCCATATTTCGGTGAATATCAGGGTACAGTGCCCGCCAGATTAGTCTTATGGTGGTGATATTTATTCTAGGGAAGTGGTTATTTGCTCAGTGATAATTTTTGGTGTAAGCTGAGAATTGGTTGTACGTATTTTGATAGTCGTTAATACTATGTTGGTTCGCTGCTACATGGAGCGGTGTTCACTGTAGGAGTTAGGTAGCCATAATGCCTGTTCTTGCGTATTGATATTATATGCTCATTCCCTGTGGCGGCCAGTTATTTATGTATTGGCATTTCATTAGGCCGTTAGTGGCTAAGTTGTGTTTTTGTTAATAAAAGGGATAATAGCTGTTCAGAAGCGTTAGTTCCTTGTGTCACCCATTGTTGTATAGTCATATCCTAGTGGACACGAGCCAGTTTATGTGTCGTAGTTAAATCTGTACAACAGTGGTAATGCCGTAGTGGTGAGGGGTTGCCAGCTAGCACCTTTCCCCCCTCCCCCCACTATAGTTAAATGGTGGCATGTGATAACTATGACTATAGTTTCTCCTTCTTTTAGTTTTACAACCATAATGCGCTCCGAGACAAAGTTCCATCCCTTGATACTATCTTTTTGGTGTTTGGCCACAATGCAACCCTCGCCCCCTTTAGCTCTTTCAGACATGGGTACACCACTGTAGAGTAGCGTGTCGCCATCGAGATCCATGACTCCTTGTTCCTTTTTCTTCGTTTCCGTTTTAGCCAGGATTTCTAGTTTTGCTTTCCTCATCTCTTCCACCAGCTCCTCTTCTTTCCCATTTATACTTCTTGTGTTCCGTGTTCCATAAGTCGTAGTCCTTAGTCCGTTCCAGTTCGTCGCCTTTAGAATCAGTCCAGTTTTCTCTCTTGTAGTTTGCGTAATCGTGATTTAAAGCAAACAGGTGATTGGCCTGTTGTGCCATTGAATGGAGGAGGGGCTGCCTCCTTACGGCCTCCATGCAGGCCGCCCTCCTCCTTTCTCAGCCGGGCTTGGGACCGGTCTAGGCGGAGTTTCAACCATGCTGAGCAGGTCAAAATAGAAGGGACAGACAAAGTGGGCATACCACCTTCCTCCAGGTTAAAGGAGGCTGGAGAACAGGGCTGACTACCCTGCAGGAAAGAACCTATTTGTCACAGAAACTGAAACAGCTGAGGAAAGAAATAAAAGCCAGAGTCAGGAAGAACCTTCGCAAGAGGGACGTATGACGCAGAGACCTGATGAAAGCCAGTCAATGGAAGTCAGGCTGCTGACACCACTTCTAACGACGAAAACACAAATTAGAATAGGCACCTGGAACATGCGAACAATGCAGGAGGCCGGAAGGACAGTACAGGTAGCTGAAGAGATGAGACGATGTGGAATAAAACTCTTAGGATTATCAGAAACGAGAATAAATGGAACTGATGAATTCAGATCCAATACAGGGGAAAATGTCAAATATTCAGGAGACGAGGATGAAGACCTCACACATACAGAATGGTTTGCCAATATGATGTCCCAGGTAGTCAGAAAAGCACTAATAGAATGGTAATCAATATCACCCTGGATAATAACGGCAAGATTCCAGTGAAAAGGAAGAAACATCACAATTATTTAATGTTATGCCCCTACAAAAATGCAGATGTAGATACGAAGCAAGATTTCTATGATGAACTCCACGGAACATTGGACAAAACATACAGGAGAGACATTACGATAGTAATGAGAGATTCAAATGCAAACGTAGGAGTAGACAACAAAAACTGTTGTGAACTAATCATGGGAAAGAATGGCATAGGAAACAGAAATGAAATTTGAGAACTCTTTGTAAACTTTTGTGATTTCAATGACCTGGTCCCACACAAAGACATACACAAGACTACATGGAACTCCCCAGATGGGCACACGCAAAATCAGATAGACCACTTCACCATGGAAAATGGAGACGCTGCCTACAAGATGTTAGAGTAAAGAGAGGAGCTGACGTAGCGTCAGACCACCACCTTCTCCTGGCATCTTCTTCTTCTTCCGTCCTTAGCCAAAGACCGACCAAGCAGTCAGAGGCCATCACGCCTTGTGGCGTCTTAAGGGCAACAGCAGATTGATTTTCTCTGTTGTAGTTTCCCACCACGCCTAGCGGCGTCTTTAGGGCAACAACAAATAGATCCATCTGCCGTTGTTTCCGTAATCGGTGTGACAAGCCAACGGGTGATCAGCCCATTGGGCTCTCCTGGCATCACTGAGGATAAAATTGAGGGCACACAAAGACAGAGCAGAAAGAGCAAGCCTGAAATATAATACACAGAACCTTATGAACAAAGACACAAGAGTTCAGTTCAACCTAAAGTTGAGAAATAGATTTGAAGCATTGGAGAACCTTGAAGAGGAAAGTATAGATAATCATTGGTGCATAGTTCAGGAAGCATACAGGAATACATGTGAAGAAGTTCTTGGAAAAAGAAATAAACAACAGAAGGAATGGCTCACAGAAAACACATGGAACCTCATAAGAGAAAGAAGAGACATCAAACAACAAGTAAACAACTATAAAGAGGCAGAATACAAAACACAACTGATCACAATATGTAGGGAGCTAAAGAGGAAAGTGAAAAAGAGTGCCAGGCAAGATACAAGAGAATTTGTTGAAAAACTAACAGAGGAAGCCGAGATTGCGACAAAAAAGGAGATTTGAAAACATTATATAATATTATTGCGACAAAACGTCTGTACGTGTTCTTTTGGTGGCTCTCTCACACCGTTAGCCACTACGGCAGTATTATTTCTTCTTCATTTTTCTCTCCGATCGCTTATTATTTGGCAATTTTTTGCCCTTTCATTCATTATTTTACTCTCTAAGCTGAATCTAGTAGGGAGAAGTCTCTAACACTCCAATTCCCTACGGAAGTATCTGCTATGGGACTGTCTTTATCGTGTTTACCATCCCAGACTAGGTTCACGTTGCGCCATGTAATTAGACCGGCCAGCCGATTATACGTTATCACATAAGCCGGCTGACCCCTTTGAACGTGACTGTCCAACATTTGAACCCAGGTAGATAGCGACCATGCCTGTATTTGCACAAGACGGGAGTGCACGATAGACTTAAATAAAGCCACATTGTCTGTCAGCGACGTTGTCTGGTGTACAGACAAAAACACAGGTGATAAATAATTAATTCGCTTCCGCTGGTCCCTGTCTGTATCAAGATTACAGATAACCCGTCTGGGCGGAAGGTATTATCGAGGGATGAGTCACAAATTTGTTTGTATGAAGATGCCATTGGAAGTATTACGACTTATTAGACAGAGGTCACGCGAGGAATATTAAATGTAATATTTTAAAACACGTGGGGGATATTTTAAAATAAAACACCCCAACCCAGTGCTAGAGAGATTTGATTGGTTTGAAGTTAGCTCCAGGGAAAACTAGGCGGTAAGTACAATCTGTGATTGAACTGAGAAGTGGGAAATATAATCTAGCGAACTAAGAGACAAAAAACACAGACAGCTTCGCAACTTCAAACGAACAACTCCCAAAAAACCAGAAAGAGAAGGACCAGACCTAGAATTCCATACTTATAAGTGACAGATCGAAGTATATGGGAAACTTAAAACCTTAAAAGGTAAGCCCACCTTTATAAATACTGATACTGAAAACTCCAGGAATTTAAATACCTAAAGGAATTGGATCACCCGTCAAAGAGGAATTATTACATTTTCCCAGACCAAGTGTATCGCAGAACACCCGTCGAAGAGGAATTACTAGTTTCCCAGGCCAAGTGTATCACAGAGCACCCGCCATAAGAAGGAATTACTATACTGTCCCAGACCAAGTGATTCGAGAGCATATGCACCGAAATTGCTCGCGTCCATCCGAAACCTGTGCGAGGAGATTGTGTATAACCCAAAATTTGGGGTAAGTTGTGAACATTTATTTTACAAATGTGAATTAACATGTTTTCTTGCTAATGGGTTATATATAAGGCTGACAACCTCAACATATGAAAATAGTATATTCATGAACCACTACAGCAAGCGCTGGTGATTGTTTCTGGCTAGTCGTGCGGAAAACCCGACAGCAGAGGTGACCACAGACTCCGACTGCAGCAGTGATGAGTGATGATTACATCACACGTGCCTCAAGTGTAGCATATCAGTTTGCAAGATATATGTAACTTGTTAATGTTAGTTCAGGCACAAATCGTTATTCGCGTTGTCGAGACACATTTTCCCAATTAATACCCAGAGGAATATTAGTGAATTGTATTCATCTTTCCTAAGTTACACTGTGTATACTCAAGAATTTAATTCTTCTGAGAGATTAACATTAGTGGGTGGACAGCGAGAGGATGCGCCTGTTAAGCTTCCACCTCAGTGTACTTAGCAGAGACATTTGTTTTTCTATTTCTCCAAAAGTTCGTGGTACAAGACTACTTGTGGTTACAAGCTACCAGACGGTTCGAAGTACTGAAGCTACTACAACACTCGTGTGAGAGAAGTACACTCATCACCAAGAAGTGACGAAAACCACGGCGACAGGACTCACCTAGAGTTAAGTTGTCTTGTAAAATTGGCGACAGCAACTGACCTTTTGATAAATCCTCGCCTACGTCTCAGTGACAAAAACTTGTATTTACAGCAAAATTTCACCAATCTTTCCATACATATTTTAACTGTTAAAGACTAATTCATTATTTTAAATTGTTACTTGTGTTTTAAAACTAAACAATCATAGTTGCTTCAGTTGTTTAATATGTATGAAAGCAAACGTATGAGCCAGAATAAATATAAATACATGTAGGCTCCACTCTGTTCAGCAACGACTCTGCCCTTTATTCTCGTAGAGAAGCCCCATCCTGATTTCTCACCACGCACTACAGACCCATCAGTATACACAATGGCGTCATCATCCCCAGCATGATCACTTACCAGCTGATTAACCTCCAGCTCTGCTTTTCCATTGCCCAAGATCTGCACTCTCTGCAAAGGCTAATGATGACCTGCTGGTAGTCTATCCAGTTCTCCCCTGAAGGCAGATATACCATACACTGCAGAGTTGCTACACCAGCTGTTCAAGAAAATCTGGGAAAAAGAGGTCATCCCAAAGGGCTGGAAGGAAGTCCACATTATCAAGCTGCCAAAGAAAAGAAACTTGACTGTATGTGGCAACTGGAGGGGTATAACACTGCTAGCACTGGCTGGAAAAATTTTGAAAAGAGTTTTGTTGCACCGTATTAAGAAGGCGGTGGATGACAAACAGGCAGGATTTCGTGCAGGAGGATCATGTACAGACCAGATAGCAACACTCAGAATCATCATAGAACAATCAAACGAATGGTAGACCCCTTATATATAAATTGTGTGGACTTCGAAAAAGCTTTCGATAATGTAGACCGTACTGTGATATGGAATAGCTGAGACATTTTGAAATCCCAGAGAAATTCATTAAAATCATCCAAGATTTGTAACAGGTGGCCTCATGCAAAGTAGTGCACAAAGGAAAACTATCAGAGCCCTTCACAGTATACAGCGGGGTCAGACAGGGATATCTACTTTCACTAACATTTTTATCATGGTCATAGACTGGTGTGATGGGACAAACAACATAAAGAAAGAAAACAGGAGCACGGTGGACATTTAACAAACAGCTGTAGGATCTAGACTTTGCAGATGGTGTGTGCCTTCTATCACATAGACAGCAAGATATGCAGGAGAAAATAAATAGATTAGTGACAGAAGCAGCAAAGATGGGACTACACATGAATATAAATAAAACAAAGGAAATGAAGATAAGTAATAGGCAGATGGACTCGATGAAGATCAATGATGAGTTATTGAAGGAGTAGAAAGATTTACATATCTATGGAGTAACATTGACAAAGGAGGGGAAACCGATGGTGACGTTTGTTCTAAAATAAATAAAGCCAGATGCTCTTTTAATGCCTTTCGACCTATAGGGAACTCCTCAGCTATATCCAGAGAGAACAAAATCAGAATACTTAAACTCAAATGTGAAGTTAGTCTTGCTGTATGGCTCAGAGACATGGCATGTCTCAAAGAGTATCACTTCCAAGGTACAGACATTTGTAAATAGATGTCTCCGACTGATCCTCCGTATAAGATGGCCAGATGTAATAACAAATGTAGAGCTAAGGAGAAGATGCGGGCAACAGCCAATACAAATGGAAATTAAGGCAAGAAAGTGGGGATGGATAGGACATACACTCAGAAGAGAACAATCAAGCATAGCCAGAGATGCCCTTGAACGGAACCCACAAGGGAAGAGAAGAGTGGGGAGGCCAAGTGTGACGAAACGGGACGACCTCTATCGATCTTTGGTTCTCTCTGGCAGTATCAGTACATTTGTGGTACCGGTTTCTATTAGGTGCTGTCAATTATCGCACTTTTCTTTCGCTCTTTCTGTATTTTTCTGCTAAGTAGCAGATATTTGATTTTATAAAATCACCCTGTAGGTGATAAATATCACACTTGCAAGGAGTGCTACCCAGATTTTTTGTTATAGGCGCGGCCGACTAAAACTTACATCGGTCTACGCTATCGGCTTAATTCACCGATAAGACCCGGGGTTTGCGCACTCATACGACAGATAACTAGATTACTGTCAGTGTGTCACATGTGGGCAGAAAAATGTGATGTAATCGTTTCCGGTCACTTGTTTAAAAAAAGCAATCATGGATTTATTACATTTTAGACAATATGAGTCTACAAATATGTTTGTGAGAGTGTATGCAAGGCATCAGATGTCCATATATGGTAATACGCGACCTTTGCAGGTACGCAAATTATTTCACGTGGGACTATTTTGAAATATCACACGCTATTTGCATGATTTGAAATGATTGGATCTTTCGGAATAGATTCATAACATCACTGGAGGGGATATAGGCTGACAATTTCACAGTTTTATTTCTCTGTGATTTGCACGCTCGCCAAGACACCAGACCTTCGCCAGAGTGAAAACTAGATTCATAATTCCTAATTGTTATCCGGACCTTTTATTGGAGAACCAGATAAGATTTATAAAGCACAGGAAATCTCTTTCAAATTTTAATAAGGAAAAACACTGGAACTAGGAAACTGAAAAAACACGGAGTCAGAAGGGGCAATCTATTGTAAAATTCAAAGAAATCCCAGACCCGTGTAAGAGAAGATTCGTCTCTTTTATTCATCTGTGCGACAAGTCTGTAGCCAGGATTGGCGTAAGTTGTGATTTACATTTCATATTTTATTACTAACATGTGAACTAACATATATATGTATATATTACCATGTGAATTTTATTGTGTCATTTGAGGCTGGCAACCTCAGCGTATAGAATGATGATTCATGAACCACCACTGCACGGGCTGGTGATTGCTTTATTGATAGTTCCGTAAAGAGAACTAAAAAGCATAAAGTAGTTCCAGGTTCCATATGGACCAGGGAGGGAAAGATGAAAGAAATGATGTCTATTCTAAGCATAAGACTCACATTTTCAAAGCAGTGTAAATGTCCCTATAAACATATTCACTTTAAAATTAATGTAAGGTTTCACGCTTTAAACCAGTGTAAATGTCCATGGGAAAACATTCATTTTAATATAGAAGTTTCAAACTTGTCCACAAGTGTAAATGTAAATGAAACATAAATGGATTTATATTGTGAACACTTTTCAAACAGTGGAGATGTAAATGTAAAACATATTATATCTGTACGTTTAATCTTTTTCATTTAAATGTAATGTAAAGCTAAAGCTATTCAGTTTAAATTTAAAAGAAGTTTTATCCCGAGGAATTAGATTTAATTCTCATCGAGGGTAAACTCTGAGTTAAGTGGAATGGTGAAATAAAAGAGGGGGGACACATAACTGTGTCGGAGAACCCCATACTCAGAAGAGCGTTTTTTTCTATTCCTCTATCACAGTTATTGGTTGTACCAGCAGAACGTACTATTTCTGGAACAAGTCGAAATCAGTGGCCTACGCTTTAAGACAAAGAACACTGTGTAGACTTTCCTTGAACTTTCTTGGAGACGAGCTACACCCGACAACCTTGACCAGAGACGAGTGATCAGTGTGAAAAGACAGAACCGTCATTGGCAGCTAAGTTCAAATATATGCTGCCACCTGAACTTGCTTACCCTTTTTGCAATCCCCAAATACGAGGATGATAGCTTTTCTTTATCCACAACTATTCAAATTATTTTCAAATGTTACAACCAAAGTGATTATTAAATTTTGTTATTTGTAATGTTACAAGTTTAACTTCACTTTGATCATTTTAAAGTTACTGCATGTTTGTCTGAGTCACTTACTACCCACATTCTAAACAGAGCTATACTTGAATAAGAGAATTCCACTGAGTAAATCAGGGATGGGGACTTAACGAGCCGATAAATAAGTGCTTGAATTCTTCAAAAAAGTGGTCGGCAGGTTACAAAATTAACGTGCTCAGCGACAGCCAGCATTGTTTTCGCTTACCTGAATTTCTTCTGAAGACTCCCATGTGAAAGAAGCTTTACTACTCTTCTATCTACATGTCCGCAAGTGTAATCTTGTGTACAAATAGACTCCATTGAAGCCTGTATTAGATACTCTTGAGTTTTGGCCATTGTTGAACTACTACTGCAAAGCAGGCGAGGCAATACCGTCACACCAAGGAGAACTTAGAGAAGAGCAGTGGCAGAGGAGGCTGTGGAAATTTTAACTACTTGGGCACAGCTGAAAAAGACAGCCCAGAATAGAAATCGATGGAGAGCAACTGTTTCTGCCCTATGTTCCACAGGGAACGGAAAGGAATGATGATGATGAGGTGCGAGAGTTAGTCTCGTTAGTGAGTTACACATAGGAGGTGCATCATGGACAGTATCACGTGACTAAACAACTGTGTCGGTCAAATATAACTTAATCATCGTGATGTTTATTCTACAGGTGAACAATAAGGTAACTGATGAAACTGTAGAGAAGAAAATCTTGACTAAATTCTCCGTCCATCTCATCTAAACAAATGTGACACAACTTTGTCTTGTGTGGACTGGCCTATACTGTATAATAGGGGAACAACAGACGTGATTGCGTCTTTAATAGGCTGAACTGCCAATGGTAAAACTTCCGGTGTTATGTCTTGCGGTTCGCACTAGTGACCTGTCATCGAAGCATCATTTTTTTGGTGATGCGTAGATTGCAGGGAGGATAGTGTGATTCGTTTGCATGGCTGGGCGGGGTTGTCGTACGGAAGGTCCGGTGTTCGAATCCTGGGTAGGCCACTCTTGTCTGTTGTTTATCTGTTGTCTAGTGTTCTACTTCTTTATTTCCTACGAGTGCCTGATAACATACCTTTATGTTTGTCTCATATTAATTTACTGTTTACAGGCCTTGGGTTTCCCTTCCTTATGTGTTATAAATGTTCTTGTGTGTACTCCAGAGTTAGATTTGCCTCTGAATGTTCGCTGTTCTTGTGTGTACTTACTTACTTACTTACTTAGTCGTTCCCCTTCTACCGTGAGGTGTAGAGGTTTGGAAGAGAGAGCGCCAGACTATTCTATCGGCTGTCTTCCTCCTGGCCTGGTTCCATTCTAGTCCTCGGTCCTTCAAAGATTGTCTAATGTTGTCCTCCCAGCGGACTCTGGGTCGTCCTCGGGGTCTGGATCCTTGGCTTTTTGTTTCCCATGCTTGTCGTGGTAGCCGATCTTCTCCCATTCTGCAGACATGGCCAAACCATCTTAATTGGGACTGTTCTACTTGGGTCTGTAGGGGGTGGCATTTTAGGCCTTGACGTATCGTCTGGTTGCGTACCATGTCTCTTCTTGTTACTTCAACCACCTTCCTCAGATACCTCATTTCTGAGGTTTGGATCTGGCTTTTATGGGTTGTAGTCATTGCCCATGACTCGCATCCATATGTCAAGACTGGGACATAGGTGGAGCGGTATACAGCCATCTTCGTTTTTTTACCAACCTCTCTCTTGCTGAGGAATCCTCGATTTATGGCCTGAAAAAGTCTCCCAGCTGCTGCTTTTCGAGTGGTCAACTCTTCTTTGATGCCTCCCTTTCGGTCTATAATAGCTCCGAGGTATTTAAAGTGGTCGACCTGCTCCAGGACCTGTTCTCCCAGCTTAATCTGATGTCTTCTTTCTTCTCGTGATATCACCATGGATTTTGTTTTAGAGCTGCTTATGACCATCCCTCTCTTCTCCAGCTCTTCCTTCCAGACTTGCAGGTTGGATTGGAGATGTGCCTCTGATTTAGCAATCAGGGCAACATCATCAGCAAATGCCAGCTCTGAAATATAGACCAGTCTCATCTTCCAGTACCCCACTGAATACTTTCTTGTTCTCTCCTTACATGCCTTGATGACATCGTCCATAAGGAGTATGAAGAGGTAAGGTGATAGGATATCACCTTGTCTTACACCAGTGGTGGTCCTGAACTCTTCTGACTTATGGTTTGCTGTCCTCACATATTTTCTGCAAGACTTGTAGAAGCTCTGTATAGCATGAATCAGAGGTGCTGGAATATTCTTCCTTGCCAAACAGTCCCAAAGTTTGCTCCAAGGGACTCTGTCAAACGCCTTTTCCAGATCTATGAAACAAAGATGGATCTCACTCTTATACTCAAGGGCCTTTTCACTCAGCTGTCTGAGTGTGAAGATTAGGTCTTGAGTACTTCGGTTTGCTCGGAATCCGCTCTGGACCTCATCCAATTGTGGCTCAGCTAGGCGTCGGAGTCTCTGCTCTAGGATTCTAGAGTAGATTTTACCAGGGACACTGAGAAGGGATATGCCTCTATGGTTTCCACACTGTCGATTGTCACCCTTTTTGAAAATTGGTGTTATGATGGCGATCTCCCAATCCTTTGGTATGGTCTTGTTGCATCATGCTGCCTGTAGGACCCTTAAGAGTAACAGGTCGCTTATGCTCCCATGTACTTAACCATTTCTGGTGTTATACCATCATGCCCTGCTGCTTTGCCCATCTTGATTTTCTCCAGTGCTGCCTTCAGTTCTTCCATCTTTATGTCATCTTCATCACCATTGGTTTCCTCTTCTGTGCTAGTGGTTATCATTTCTGATGTTTGACCTTGCTCACCATCAAGGAGTTCTGAGAAATATTCTTTCCATCTTTCCATTACTTCCTTCGGGGCAGTAAGCAATTTGCCTTGCTTGTCCTTTATAAATTTGAGAGGGCATTGTTTTTCCTTCCTCATGTTCTTTAGGGTCTTATAGAACAATTTCTGGTTTTCTTGTGCATCTTTTTCTAGCTTTTCTCCAAATTCTTCCCAGGACTTCTGTTTTGCTGCTAGCACTTTGTTCTTTACTTCTGTTCTGAGTGTCACATATTCTCTATATTTTTCCATTTGTCCTGTTGTGTTTTTAGCTCCTAAGTATTGTTTCCATGCCATTTTCTTCTCTCTTATTTTCTCTTTGACTTCCTCTGTCCACCAAGGTGTCCTCTTTCTCTGGTTCCCAAGTCGGACTTCACCACATGCTTCTGCAGCAGCTGTCTTTATGATATTCTTGAATTTAATCCAGAGGGTTTCCAAGTCATCAGGTTGTTCTTCTGTGTTGCTTACCGCTGCAGCAATAAGCCCCTGATTTCTGGTCTTAATTTCTGGCTCTCTCAGCTTGTAGGTCCTAATGCTCATTTCTCCTGCTCGTTTACTTGGTTTCTTGCGTGATGTTGAGCAGTTCCTAGGCTGAGCAACTCTTTCAGTTGTTCGTTTGATTGTTAGCAGGTAGTGATCACTTCCAATCTCTGGCCCCCTCCAGACTCTTGCATCTCGGACATATTTGAATGAGCTTCTCCGAACAATGACTTCTCATTCTTTGTTGGTTCACATCTAGTGTATGCATGTATGCGCTTATGGGGGAACTTTGTGTTTGTAATGATCAGATTCTGCTCACTGCAGAATCTAAGGAGTCGCTTTCCATTGTCATTGAGAGTATCTTCTCCATATCTTCCGATAACTCCACCCCATCTAGCATGGTCACTTCCAACTCTGGCATTAAAATCTCCGAGCATGATAACTTCATCTAGGCAGTCATCCACTGTCCTTTGAAGCAGCTCGAAGAATTCCTCCTTGACCTCTGCTCTCTCATCCTCATTTGGCCTATACACTATGACCAGGTTGACTATGGTTTCTCCTTCTTTTAGTTTCACAACCATAATGCGCTCTGAGACAAAGTTCCACCCCTTGATACTATCTTTTTGATTTTGGGCCACAATGCAACCCACACCCCCTTTAGCTCTTTCGGATATGGGTACACCACTGTAGAGCAGCGTGTTGCCATTGAGATCCATGACTCCTTGTCCTTTTTTCTTTGTTTCCGTTATAGCCAGGATTTCTAGTTTTGCTTTCCTCATCTCTTCCACCAGCTCCTCTTCCTTCCCATTTATACTTCTTGTGTTCCATGTTCCATAAGTCGTAGTCCGTAGTCCGTTCCAGTTCGTCGCCTTTAGAATCAGTCCGGTTTTCTCTCTTATGTTACTCGTAATCGTGGTTTAAAGCAAACAGGTGATTATATCCATCTCTGAATGTTCGCCGTTCTTGTGTGTACACCAGAGTTATATCCATCTCTGAATGTTTGCTGTTCTTGTGTGTACACCAGAGTTATATCCATCTCTGAATGTTCAATGTTCTTGTGTGTACTCCAGAGTTAGAATTGCCTCTCAATGTTCGCTATTCTTGTGTGTACACCAGAGTTAGATTTATCTCTGAATGTTCAATGTTCTTGTGTGTACTCCAGAGTTAGAATTGCCTCTCAATGTTCGCTATTCTTGTGTGTACACCAGAGTTAGATCTATCTCTGAATGTTCTCTGTTCTTATGTGTAACCAAGACCCTGAAGCACCTCTTCATATATATATATATATATATATATATATATATATATATATATATATATATATATATATATATATATATATATATATATATATATATATATATATATATATATATATATATATATATATATATATATATATATGAGAGAAAGAGCTAAAGGGGGCGAGGGTTGCATTGTGGCCAAAAACCAGAAAGATAGTATCAAGGGATGGAACTTTGTCTTGGAGCGCATTATGGTTGTAAAACTAAAAGAAGGAGAAACCATAGTCAACCTGGTCATAGTGTATGGGCCAAATGAGGATGAGAGAGCAGAGGTCAAGGAGGAATTCTTCGAGCTGCTTCAAAGGACGTGGATGACTGCCTAGGTGAAGTTATCATGCTCGGAGATTTTAATGCCAGAGTTGGAAATGACCATGCTAGATGGGGTGGAGTTATCGGAAGATATGGAGAAGATACTCTCAATGACAATGGAAAGCGACTCCTTAGATTCTGCAGTGAGCAGAATCTGATCATTACAAACACAAAGTTCCCCCATAAGCGCATACATGCATACACTAGATGTGAACCAACAAAGAATGAGAAGTCAGTGATCGACTATGCCATTGTTCGGAGAAGCTCATTCAAATATATCCGAGATGCTAGAGTCTGGAGGGGACCAGAGATTGGAAGTGATCACTACCTGCTAACAATCAAAAGAACAACTGAAAGAGTTGCTCAGCCTAGGAACTGCCCAACATCACGCAAGAAACCAAGTAAACGAACGAGAGAAATGAGCATTAGGACCTACAAGCTGAGAGAGCCAGAAATTAAGACCAGATATCAGGGGCTTATTGCTGCAGCGGTGAGCAACACAGAAGAACGACCTGATGACTTGGAACCCTCTGGATTAAATTCAAGGATATCATAAAGACAGCTGCTGCAGAAGCATGCGGTGAAGTCCGACTTGGGAACAAGAGAAAGAGGACACATTGGTGGACAGAGGAAGTCAAAGAGAAAATAAGAGAGAAGAAAATGGCATGGAAACAATACTTAGGAGCTAAAAACACAACAGGACAAATGGAAAAATATAGAAAATATGTGACACTCAGAACAGAAGCAAAGAACAAAGTGCTAGCAGCAAAACAGAAGTCCTGTGAAGAATTTGGAAAAAAGCTAGAAAAAGATGCACAAGAAAACCTGAAATTGTTCTATAAGACCCTAAAGAACATGAGGAAGGAAAAACAATGCCCTCTCAAATTTATAAAGGACAAGCAAGGCAAATTGCTTACTGCCCCGAAGGAAGTAATGGAAAGATGGAAAGAATATTTCTCAGAACTCCTGGATGGTGAGTATGGTGAAGCTTCAGAAATGATAACCACTAACACAGAAGAGAAAACCAATGATGGTGAAGATGACATAAAGATGGAAGAACTGAAGGCAGCACTGGAGAAAATCAAGATGGGCAAAGCAGCAGGGCATGATGGTATAACACCAGAAATGGTTAAGTTCATGGGAGCATCAGGCGACCTATTACTCTTAAGGGTTTTACAGACAACGTGGTACAACAAGACCATACCAAAGGATTGGGAGATTGCCATCATAACATTAATTTTCAAAAAGGGTGACAATCGACAGTGTGGAAACCATAGAGGCATATCCCTTCTCAGTGTCCCTGGTAAAATCTACTCTAGAATCCTAGAGCAGAGACTCCGACGCCTAGCTGAGCCACAATTGGATAAGGTCCAGTGCGGATTCCGAGCAAACCGAAGTATTCAAGACCTAATCTTCTTACTCAGACAGCTGAGTGAAAAGGCCCTTGAGTATAATAGTGAGATCCATCTTTGTTTCATAGATCTGGAAAAGGCGTTTGACAGGATCCCCTGGAGCAAACTTTGGGACTGTTTGGCAAGGAAGAATATTCTAGCACCTCTGATTCATGCTATACAGAGCTTCTACAATTCTTGCAGAAATTATGTGAGGACAGCAAACCATAAGTCAGAAGAGTTCAGGACCACCACTGGTGTAAGACAAGGTGATATCCTGTCACCTTATCTTTTCATACTCCTTATGGACGATGTCATCAAGGCATGTAAGGAGAGAACAAGAAAGTATTCAGCGGGGTACTGGAAGATGAAACAGGTCTATATTTCAGAGCTGGCATTTGCTGATGATGTTGCCCTGATTGCTAAATCAGAGGCACATCTCCAATCCAACCTGCAAGTCTGGAAGGAAGAGCTGGAGAAGAGAAGGATGGTCATAAGCAGCTCTAAAACAAAATCCATGGTGATATCACGAGAAGAAAGAAGACATCAGATTAAGCTGGGAGAACAGGTCCTGGAGCAGGTCGATCACTTTAAATACCTCGGCGCTATTATAGACCGAAAGGGAGGCATCAAAGAAGAGTTGGCCACTCGAAAAGCAGCAGCTGGGAGACTTTTTCAGGCCACAAATCGAGGATTCCTCAGCAAGAGAGAGGTTGGTAAGAAAACGAAGATGGCTGTATACCGCTGCACCTATGTCCCAGTCTTGACATATGGATGCGAGTCATGAGCAATGACTACAACCCATAAAAGCCAGATCCAAACCTCAGAAATGAGGTATCTGAGGAAGGTGGTTGAAGTAACAAGAAGAGACATGGTACGCAACCAGACGATACGTCAAGGCCTTAAATCTTACCCCCTGCAGACCCAAGTAGAACAGTCCCAATTAAGATGGTTTGGCCATGTCTGCAGAATGGGAGAAGATCGGCTACCACGACAAGCATGGGAAATAAAGAGCCAAGGATCCAGACCCCGAGGACGACCCAGAGTCCGCTGGGAGGACAACATTAGACAATCTTTGAAGGACCGAGGACTAGAATGGAACCAGGCCAGGAGGAAGACAGCCGATAGGATAGTCTGGCGCTCTCTCTTCCAAACCTCTACACCTCACGGTAGAAGGGGAACGACTAAGTAAGTAAGATATTTTCTCTCAGTTTCTGGTACTGCTCACCGGAATACAACGTTGGACACCATCTATAACGGACGGGTCAAGAGCACACTCGAAGAGGCTAAATCTGAGGCGGTTACTCCTACAACACAAGAAATGTGCTGCTATCACGCCACTCGACTTCTGGCTTGAGAAGGAACAAGCAAATGTAGTGTTAGTGGTAGTTGTAGTAGTAGTGTTAGTGGTAGTTGTAGTAGTAGTGTTAGTGGTAGTTGTAGTAGTAGTGTTAGTGGTAGTTGTAGTAGTAGTGTTAGTGGTAGTTGTTGTAGTAGTTGTAGTAGTAGTTGTAGTAGTAGTTGTAGTAGTAGTTGTAGTAGTAGTTGTAGTAGTAGTGTTAGTAGTTGTAGTAATAGTGTTAGTAGTTGTAGTAGTTGTTGTAGTAGTATTTGTAGTAGTAGTAGTAGTAGTAGTAGTGTTAGTAGTTGTAGTAGTAGTTGTAGTAGTAGTTGTAGTAGTAGTGTTAGTAGTTGTAGTAGTAGTTGTAGTAGTAGTGTTAGTAGTTGCAGTAGTAGTTGTAGTAGTAGTGTTAGTAGTTGTAGTAGTAGTGTTAGTAGTTGTAGTAGTAGTTGTAGTAGTAGTGTTAGTAGTTGCAGTAGTAGTTGTAGTAGTAGTGTTAGTAGTTGTAGTAGTAGTGTTAGTAGTTGTAGTAGTAGTGTTAGTAGTTGTAGTAGTAGTGTTAGTAGTTGTAGTAGTAGTTGTAGTAGTAGTGTTAGTAGTTGCAGTAGTAGTTGTAGTAGTAGTGTTAGTAGTTGTAGTAGTAGTGTTAGTAGTTGTAGTAGTAGTGTTAGTGGTAGTTGTAGTAGTAGTGTTAGTAGTTGTAGTAGTAGTGTTAGTGGTAGTTGTAGTAGTAGTGTTAGTAGTTGTAGTAGTAGTGTTAGTGGTAGTTGTAGTAGTAGTGTCAGAAGTTGTTGTAAAAGTAGGAGTAGTAGTGGAAGTAATAATAATAAAAATCATACGGTGATGTAGAAAATGATGAAAGATAATGCAACGATGATGACGATAAAGGAAACTGAAGAAGGAGATAATGAGGTACATGATGATAAGGATTGTTGAAGACAAGGATGACAGCATTACAAACTTGAAACACAACACAGACAATATTTCAACTTCCTGGTTGGTGTATCTATGACTCAACGTCCTTGACATAAGAAATAGAACGGCGCTGTATACACAAACATCTATACAGTCGTGATATAAACAGCAGAATTTCAGGCTTACAGTCAGCGCTATTTGTGTCACAATAACCGCCACCTTGGCATACACACCGACACCCCTTCATTAGTCTGAATTTTTGCATAAACAAAAAAAAAAAGTCTTGCTCAGCTCTCTCCGTAACTCACACATGTTTGTTTTCAGTTCTCCTCCAAGTTTTCTTGGAAGCCAAATCTTCTCTCCCAAAAGCCCAACCTGAGCTGCCCTTTATGACATGTTTGTTGGAACTATTGCAACGTGTATTCAGTAAAAACCCAACCCTCCTGAGTTGCCTTCAAGACAGATTTGCTAGAACTATTGCCAAGTGTGTTCAGTGAAAACCCACCCTTCCTCAGTTGCACTGCATGCCATTTTTTCTACTATTGCCACACGTTTTTATTAAAAATCCAACCCTCCTAAGATGTCTGCTGTCTCTTCACGCCATATTTTCTAGAACTATTGCCACATGGATTTAGTGACAACCCAACCCTCCTGAGCTGCGCTTTTCGACGTGCTTGTCATATATATTCAGAAGAACCATCAATATTGCCGTACAGGTCCATGTTTAGCATTGACCTACTTCTTAATGGATTTTGTTGGCACAATTTCTGGAATTTCCCCATTTGCTTTTCATTTGAGTATGAATACATATCCTGTATGCATATTTAGCAGTATATAATGAATGGAGTTCGTTATATTTGCAGTAACGTGGCCAATCAGGTAGCTCAGGTCGATGCGTCCTTAAAAAATGATTCGTAAACGGAGTTATAGAAGGTTTACAATTAATCTTGTTGTGCTTTTTTTTCCCTACTACATACGAAGACAGGATTTTAAATGATATACATTTTTAATAATGGAGTACTCAAGGCAGCAAAGGAGACAATACCGAGAGGAGCGAGGAAGAACTATGTACCATATTGGTCCAACACACTACAAAACCTACATGAAGATATGAATGAAGCAAGGCACACTGCAGAGGTACAACCATCCCAACAGAACCATATCATGCTACAAAAGGCAAAAGCAAAATTCATTAAAGGAAAGCTAGAAGCCCAGAGGAGAAGCTGGAGGGAAAAAACATATAAATTAAACCTTGAAAAGGAAGGGAGAAAGTTGTGGAAACTCACTAAACAATTGAATGACGATAACAATTCTCAACGACAAACCATTACACTAGACGATGCAGGGAAACTATATACCGGCAAACAAGCAGCAGACATATTTGCGGAATCCTACAGAAATGAAAGTAACATCTCCGTCAATTTACGCAGACAACGAGACATTCGTCAAGAAATAATCCACACTAGAACTAATGGAAACAGTCCGGACGTTATGTCCAAACCTTTCAATATGGACGAGTTAAAAACAGCCGTGTGGAAACTTAAAGACAGGAGAACACCAGGCCCGGATGGTATATCCAAAGAAAAGCTAAAACACCTAGGATATATAGCAATGAGCAAGCAGTTGCAAATATACTACTACAGTTGGATGACAGGCAGTGTGCCACAGATATGGAGAGAGGCGCTCATGTGTCCCATCATAAAGAAAGGAAAAGACAACAGGAAGGCCACCAGCTACAGACCAATAAGCCTAACAAGCTGTGTATGTAAGACAATGGAGAGGATGATCAACAGAAGATTGAAATGGTACTTGGAATCCGAGAAAATTTTAGTGCCAGAACAAGCACAAGGGTTTTTAGAGAGTGCAGCAGCACAGAAGACCAAATCACATACCTGTCACAGATCGTTGAAGATGCCTTCCAAGAAAAGAGAAAAGTCTTTACCCTATGGATAGATCTCCAAAAAGCTTTTTGACAAAGTATGGAAAGACGGGTTAATAGTAAAACTGCAAAGGAACGGAATCAAGGGTAATATGAGAAAATGGATCCAGTCGTTCCTACACAATCGGAAAGCAAGAGTCACTATGGAAGGTCACAACAGCAAGAAAATCCTCCTAAAACATGGAGTTCCTCAAGGCTCAGTATTGTCTCCCACCCTGTTCCTTGTATTCATCAATGACCTCATCCACGATCTGCCACAAGGTGTGAGAGCTGCCCTATACGCTGACGACTTGGTGGTGTGGTGTGTAGAAGAACATCTAACTATCGCTAATAAGCGAATACAAAGGGCAGCAGACAACATAGCAGCATGGGCAGAGAAATGGATGGTGCAGATCAACGCTGAAAAATCATCAACAACACTTTTCACGCTCTCCAACAAAGACAAAGCAGGAGAGATACGACTTGGAAATATACATGTCCAAACAGATGAGGAACCGGTGTACTTGGGCATTACATTAGATAAGAGAATGACATGGAGGCACCACATCGAGAGAACAGAGGCTAAAGCGAGAAGGAAACTTTCCATACTGAGGAAAATAGCTGGATCAAGGATGAACTACCAGACATCACTAAGGAAATAACTCCCACACTCCTCCCAACCCCATGGGAACAACATCAAAATTTCAGTATTAAGACCTCCATAACTACCACCTGCCCCATGGGAGAGCTAAATACTCTCCAAAGGAAAATAGCAGCATGTGACATGATTGAAGAACTATACCCCAGAGAAGCATGGATCCAAGTATATACTGATGGATCTGCAACCAGAGCAGTGAAGAACGGAGGCGCAGGAGTTTATGTGGTCTATCCAGACAAAGAAAATGAATCCACCTGTTCACCTACTGGAATATTCTGTTCAAACTATGCTGCTGAAGTACAGGCCATAAGCATTGCTGCAGGAATAATAAATAACACAATAAGCCAATGTCAGCAGGTTGTATTCCTTACCGATGCAATGTCAGTTCTGCAAGCCCTCAACAGTGATAAACTGCCAGAATTAAACAAAGTCCTATGCGAAGTAAATATCAAAAGAAGGGTAGTGCTACAGTGGATACCATCACACTGTGGCATACCAGGAAATGAGAGAGCAGATATGTTAGCAAAAGAGGGAGCAACACAGGAACAAAAAGAACAAACAATCACATTCCAGGAAAAGAAGACCCTTATCAAGGCCATCAGGAAAATTGATCAACAAAGAGACAACTATCAATATCTTGATCGAGCAAAACAGGTGATCCTGTTCCGTATGAGAACAGGACACAACAGACTGAGCAGTCACTTATACAGACTGAGATTGGTCCCATCACCCCTATGTACGTGTGGACAGGCAGCACAGACAGCCGAACACATCCTGCAAGACTGCCACATGCTTAGTCAATTGCGAACTGAACATTGGCCCACAGAGACGCACATCCACACAAAGCTGTTTGGGAGTCTTGAAGAACTTTCAACCACAGCAACATACATCCAGAAAACCGGACTTCTTGTGTAGACATTTCTAAACAACAGCGAACGAGAAGAAGAAGAAGAAGAAATGATATACATTTACAAAACATGTTGTGGTAACACAGCTGTTAATTAATTAGTCGAAATTCTGTTCATTGGCTTTTTTCCTCTTCTTCCCGTGTAATTTTTTGACACGTTGTTCCATAGCTTTATAACCAATACACCCAATAATCAGTTACATTTTTGTATTGATTTTATTGCAATTTTTTCCGATTTGCACCCTTTTCTTTCTCTGTCCACTGGAGCAAATATTTTGTATCAACATTCTTTCACTCATCTCCTAGATAAGTCATCATGACTGTTTGTTACCCGTCCGTTCCCTAAAGCTTTGAAAGTCGCGGCAGAGATAATATTAACGACACCCATGTTAGCTAATCGCGAGTGCAGTCGACATAAGACTATAGATTACACACTAGAATCGCTCAGCGTTTTTGTCCAACTGCTGATAAGGCCAGACTGCGCTCGCCGCCAAGCTGGTGATACGGGAAGACACATTTTGGACAGACAAGGATGACAAGATTACTTTCTTCATCTTCTTCTTTGATCCTTAGCCGCCGACCGTCAAAGCAGTCAGTGGCCATCACGCCTAGTGGCGTCTTGTAGGGCAACAACAAATTGATTCCACTTTGCTCGGTCGGTGGCCATCCCTCGTACAGTGCCCCAACTCTGGTTCATTAAGATTACTTTAGGTAGTAATAATTTGTTACATCTGAAACACATTATGAGTTTACAGATGTGTTGGTGAGTTCGCCTGTCAGGGATCGGATAGTTTCATACCATATACGGAAGACTTGACCTCTACATTATGTTCAAATTTTTTCCAGGTCAGGAATATTTTGAAATCCCCCCCATTCTCCCCAACTTTTTTGTTTCAAACTATTGGCACTTTCTTAGCTTCGTCACAAACGGATACAGGGGAGGACAGTGAATATAACCTGACGTTTCAGTGTTAAGACACTGTGAAGAGCGCTTACCAAGACGTCACAACCAGACCTTGCCAGAGTGAAGCCTAGAATTCAGAATTCCATTTTATCAGACCGGACCTTTTATTGGAGTATTTATCAGGACTTCCAAATACAGCCCAGGAAATCTCTAGCATTTTAAATAAGGAAATCCGGAATATCTGAGGAAACTGAACAACACGGAGTCAGAGAGGGAATTAAAGTTAAAATTAACGACCCCAACTACACGTGTAAAAAAGGCATCGCTAGGGCCTTAATTTCATTCATCTGAGCAAAATGTCGGTGAGCCAGGATTGGCGTAAGTTGTCATTTTACATTCTATATTTTCATTACTAACACGAGAACTAATATGTATATATTACCATGTGAATATTAATATGTGAAAATCGTTAGTGGATGTCCCATTCATTTGAAGCTGGCAACCTCAGCATATAGAATGATGATTTAATGAACCACCACTGCACGGGCTGGCGACTGCTTTATTGCTAGTTTCTTAATGAGAACTAAAAGCATCAGTAGTCCCAAGTTCCATATGGAGCAGGGAGGGAAAGATGAAAGAAATGATGTACATTTTAATTATACTCGTAATACTTACAGTTTCAAACCAGTGTAAATATCGATGTTAACATATTTACTTTAAAATTAATGGAAGTTTCAAACTTTTCAAATCAGTGTAAACATAAATGAAAACATATTCAATTTATATTGTGAACACTTTTCAATCAGTGGAAATGTATATGTAAACATATTCTATCTGTATTATTAACATTTTCTTTTAAATGTAATGTAAAGCTACAGCCATTCAGTTTAAATGTAAAGAAAGTTTTATCCCGAGGGATTAAATTTAATTCTAATCGAGGGTAAATTCTGAGATAAATGGGATGGTGGAATAAGAAAGGGAACACATAAGTATATGTCGGGAAACACAATACTCAGGAGAGGTATTCTTATACCACAGTTATTGGTGGTGGTACCAGTTGAAGGGTACTATCTCTGGAACAAGAAGGGAACAGTGGCCTGAGCTTTAAGACGAGGGACCAACTTTGTAGGCTCTCCCTGACACTCCTGGGAACGAGCTCCATCTTACATCTTTGACCAGCGACAAGTGTTATCAGTGATCAGTCCATCAAGAACAAACCCAGCGGGAACAAAAACAATCACTGGCAGCTAAGTGCAATGTATACGCTTCCAATGTGAACGTTTTTTCATAGGATCTACTGTCAATCAACGATAAAACCTTTCTGTTATACTATTCAATTATTTCCAAACTGTTAAAACTTAAGTGATTATTAAATTTTGTTATTTGTAATTTTACAAATGTAACTTCGATTTAATCCTTTTAAATGTACTGCATGTTTGTCTCAGTCAATTTATTAAACACACTCTAAACAGAGCTATACCAGAATAATTACAAAATCTTGTTAGTTCCTAAGTTCTCAATTCGGCTAGTGTTCCACCTTAACCAGAGTGTTCTAACTGTGATAAAACGGGGCGGCCCTTATCGATCGTTGTTTATCTCCGGCAGTATCGGTACATTTGTGGTACTGATTTTTAATTATCGCACTTTTCTTTCTTTCTTTCTTCGTTATTTTTCTGCTAAGTAGTAGATATTTCATTTTATCAAATCATTCGACACTCCTCTCTGTGATGTCACCTGTTTGTTACCCGGTCATCCTAGCTTGCGGTGAGCAACTGAGATAAGATAGACGCCGGCGTGTTTAGATTGAACCGCTGGTAAGACGACTCGTTTAATAACCTAGATGGGCAGACACGGAGTTTGTGCGTACTCATAGGACAGGTAACGAGATTACTGTCTGTGTGACACATGTGGGCAGACAAGTGTGATTTAATCGCTTCCGGGTCGACTTGTTATGACAACATTACTTTATAATAAAGTAATAAGTATTACAGCTTACCCATGTTGTCATGTGTGTCTACCGATCTCCCTGTGAGAGTGTATGCAAGGCATCAGACGTCCATATATGGTAATACGTGACCTTTTGCATGTACGCACCTTATTTCACGGGGGACTATTTTGAAAATATCACACCCTATCTGCATGATTTTAAATGATTGGATCTTTCTGATTAGATTTATAACAACAATACGTGGGAAGATAGGAATATAGTCTGACCTTTTCGCAGTTTTATTTCACTGTGAATTTCACGCTCGCCAAGACAACATCAGACCTCGCCAGAGTGAAGATCAGATTCATAATTCCTTTTTTTTTAACCGGACTTTTTATTGGAGAAGAAAATAAGACATACAAAGCACAGGAAATCTCTACATTTTAATAAGGAACACCGGGACTAGAAAACCGAAGAAAGACACGGCGTTAGAGGGAATTGAAGTTAAAATTACCGACACCCCAGACGCGTGTAACAGGCCGATTCAAGTCTCTTTTATTCATTTGAGCAAAACGTCTGTGAGTCAGGATTGGCTTATTGGTGGTACCAGCAGAAAGTACTATCTCTGGAACAAGAAGGGAACCGTGGCCTAAGCTTTAAGACGCAGGACCCACGTGGTAGACTCTCCTTGATGCTTCTGGGAAACGAGCAGCCCCCGACAACCTTGATCAGAGACGAGCGCTAGCAGAGTGAAAAGAACCAACCCATAAGAAGCAGCAGAACCGTCATTGGCAGCTAAGTTCAAATATATGCTGCCACTTGAACTTCTTGTAATATCTCAAATTCCCTAAAGACTGTGATGATAATTTTTCTTGATCCATAACTATTCAAATTATTTTCCAACTGTTAAAATCTAAAGTTATTATTACATTTTGTTATTTGTAATGTTAAAAATTTAACTTCGATTTAATCCTTTTAAAGTTACTGCATGTTTGTCTCAGTCAAATTACTACACACATTCTAAACAGAGTTATACTAGAATAATAAAATTCCACTGAGTAAATCAGGGGTGGGGGCTCAAACGAGCTGAAAGTAATAAGTGCCTAAATCCTTCACAAAAGCGTAGGCAGAATTACAGTTAACATACTCAGCCAAAGCAGTATTGTTCTCGCTTATTCTGAATATCTTGTGAAGACTCCCTTTGTAATAGAAGTGTCATCACCCTTCTATCTACATCTCTGCCAAGAGTAATCTTGCGCGAAGGTAGATACCTTTGAAGCCCGTATTAGATACTCTTGAGTTTTGGCCACTGTTGGACCACTACTGCAAAGCAGGGAAGGCAATACCGTCCACGGCTGTTTGTGCCTTATACCCGAGCGATCTTTTAGTTTCGGTGACCGGAATTCTGACACCGGGTATAAAATTTTCAAATGCACCGTAAAAAACTACTGAGGGTTTTGGCGGGGAAAATCAGCTGTTGTGTGTGTAAAATCAGTAAAATATAAATCATTACACACTCGTTCTGGATAAACACAGCGCTAAAATTCTTTTGTGTACTATAACTTTGTTCTGTGTTCTATTTGTGATTGCATTTTTATTAGTTTGAAATTAGTTTTGACGGAGTTACAGACTTTTGAAAACAGCGTCATCATTTGAGGAAATTCATAAAATAAGTAATCTTTTTATTAAATTCATATCTAAAAATCGGCCCATTCGTTTGAGTTTATAATTATAAAGACTTCTCGAAGGGAAGCTAAAGATTATTTCCACATACTTTTTTTTTTTTGGTTTCATATCTTGAGAATGTGTGGTAGTCAGTTTTGTGAGTTTGGCATTACAAGAACAAGCATATTGTCACCAGATTTTATAACATTTAAATCACTGTAAACGCATTCCTGATACTCGCAAATCTTAAATAAGGTTGTAAAAAAATAACTTTTTGTAAAGCACCATCTGTTTTTGCATTTTCATTCATTTATAATGATATTTAGCTGCGTATATAAGCATCAGAAAACACGTAAAGCTATAGATCACGATCAAAACAACCAACATCATTACATTGAGGATCGGTGAAGACAGCACTATACTAAAACGAGCGTCCTTTTCAGGGCGAACACAGCCGTCAGAATTTACAAAAATGACTCGCACCAAGCAACAAGCTAAAAAGAGGAAAGTATATACAAGCCCTCAAACACTTGTCAGCAGCATCAAGCAAGAACCTACAAAGAGCAAACAGAGGCATCCAGAGAGCACGGATACTCCTAGCGTCGTGGCCAGTCGTTCTCAGAAGACGAACAACATAACCTCTGATACTACGACCGATGATCGACCCAAAGATTCGAAGGCAGATGACAAACAAGCTCCGAAACCAGACTTAGCAACATCACCGCTGATACAAGGTGTCGAGGCGGTAGCTACATTGAGCAGTGACAAGGCAACATCGAAGACAGAGGGTAACAAAGCATTGAAACCCAACAAAATCAATCCACCGGCAAAACGAGAAGTCATTGTCGAGTCTCCAACATACAGTGACCAGCCAACTCCGGTGAAACTTGACCAGATGCAGACGACCCAGAATGCGAATCCGTCCCGCAGACCGTACACACAATCTGAGAACAGAAGTTGGAACGTGCCAACTTCGCAAGCATCAAAACGCAGTATCCAACGTGGCACTACAGGAGAGAATAATTAAGATCACCCAGATGTCTGGAGGTGAGGCCTCGCTCAGGGCCCTACCCGACGACAAAGTAATCGGCATACTTGAGTCAATAACGGGCAGGAGAAGCATATCTAAAGTTTCAAGACACGACAACGGAGTTATCATAACTCTAAACAAGACGGAGAAAACAAACCAACTGATGGTCGAACTTGAATCCGGACACAAAGAAGTCCAGCTGCCCCACCAGATTAAAGCTACTGTGGAAATATTCAAGAAGACCAAAAAGATAGTTGTGAGAGGGATCGACAACAGCCGGTCCACACAAGAGGTCCACAGCCGCCTACAAGAAGAAAACAAGAACATCAACATAACACAGGTTGAAAGACTGAAGACATGGGACAAGAAGGACACAAACCTAGTTATCCTAACTATCGAGGGGACTTCAAGACCAAGGCAACTCAACCTAGACGATAGATGTCGAAAAACAG
This sequence comes from Oreohelix idahoensis, assembly GCA_024509875.1. Classification (NCBI taxonomy): domain Eukaryota; kingdom Metazoa; phylum Mollusca; class Gastropoda; order Stylommatophora; family Oreohelicidae; genus Oreohelix; species Oreohelix idahoensis. The sequence continues at coordinate 296,935 of JAMPIV010017861.1, forward strand.
AAGAGTACATCCCTCCTGTTATGCAGTGCTCAAACTGCCAACAATTGTCGCACACTAAGAAGACATGCAGGAGAGAGGCAGTTTGTCGATACTGTGCGGGAAGTCACACTTACAATGAATGTCCTCATGCGAAAAATGATGATAACTATAAAGTGCGCAACTCCAACAGAACCTGCGCAAACTGTCTTGGGAACCACGGAGCAAGATACCGTGGCTGTCCGACCTTCTATGAAACAAAGGCCATACTGAAGGAATCTGTAACCAAAAACATCTCCTTCAGAGAAGCAAGAAACCGAGTGGCTTCAGGCGGCACTGGTAAACAAGAACAGCACACAAGAGCCCAGCTGATAAGACTAGCCACAGATATGCGAGACATAAAACAACAACTCAAAGTCGAGACGAACAAGCAACACAACGAAGACTCAGATGCCATAAGAGACGAAACAATAGGAGCCGTACAGAGCGCCCAGGCAATATTACAGGAAATGAAAACTATCAAACACGAGATAGAAGTCGACATCGCCAAACTCACAGAGCTAAAGGAAGAGAACGAAGAAATCCTCAAAAGAATTGAAACAGAGAGAAAGATAGCTGAGGAGACCCTTACAAAAAGTAGAGAACAAAACAAAGAAACTAAAGACAAAATAAAAACCGAAATCGTGCAGGAAATACAAAGCAAACTAGAAAGAAGAGAAGCAGCGGAAATAAACATAATTTTAAAAACCATAATGGAGATGCTACCAAAAATAATAGCGACAGCCTTTGAACAACACAAACCGGTAACAGACAACAAGTAGCTACAGAACAGGCAGCTAGTGGTCCTTTTCAGGAACAATCAGCTCAAGGACTCGGAAAGCGATACCAACGAAGACTAACGCTAACACCCTATATACCGCAATACAACCGTTTGTAACCTGTAAGGCAGGAAAGGAACTCCATGAGAACGCCACGACACCATAAAAATACAAGCAACGACGAAGGATCCAGACAGTCAGCTAGTAGTCCTTTTCAGGGTTAATCATTTCCAGGACTAGGAAAATGATACCAGCGAAGATGTTAACACACTATATACCCCAATATAACCGTTTGCAACCCTTCAATGGGTTTTGGTTGAACAGGGTATCACAGCAAAATATTAGACCCAAAGAAAGAAAGAAAGTAAAGCTATAGATAGATTACTTCCACAATACTTTGATCTATCTTTCAAGTCTTGTTAATCTTGTATTTATAATATCAATGTCTTTTTTTAATTGTGTGTGAGATAAGGACTGTGTTACGCATAGAATTTTTCCCGAAGACATTGTGTAAATTATTTTCTAAAGACATTGTATAATTAACTTGTCTGAATAGTACACTTGAAATTTTTTATGATCTAAGACAGATAACCTTGATTACACTAGGGGTACTTTTACTATGGAGGTTAACTTCTCTTGTTGGTTGACTCGTTGGTTATCGTATTTTGTGTCTTGACTCGCTGATTCATTTTTTCGAGCGATGTCTCCTTATACGGTAGTATCGGTCAACTGTTTCTTGGAATGATTGAAACTAGTGTTGAGGTTTTCCATATAAGGCGTGATTTCTGAACATAGCTTTATTGAAATGGTTCCTTTATCGTTTCGTTGTGAGTGTTAGTCAGATGTATGCGTTCTGCGCATGTCTAAACTTTAGGGGAGTTAGAATCGTCTTCCGCCCAGTTAGTCGACGAGATGGACTGAGCAGAGAAAGGACGCCTTTGCTGCGTCTGTGATTTTTGATAGGGAATTCTATAGTCCTCATGTGAGTTAGTTTGCTAACGAGGCTTTTTCCTATTTGATTCAAAACCGCCTGGAGGCATGTGTTTTTTGTGGTGTTGATTCTGAACAAAGGTAATACCCTCCTTTATTGAACTCTGTGATCTACCTAGATGTTAGACATTGTGTCGATCTCTGCTCGCTTGTGTGTGACAGAATGGAGAGGTTCTTTTACTAGGAAATTTCACCACCGGTATCTTTATACCTGAGATATATATATATATATATATATATATATATATATATATATATATATATATATATATATATATATATATATATATATATATATATATACACGGGTCGCTCTAGGCCCACAGAACAATTTCTATGTTCTAGGATTCGCTATGCCAGCGATTGCACCAAAGTCGAAGGTTAGACTTAGGGACGCTATAAAGGTCAGCTTGTCCTATACTCCTGAAATGCCATTCCCGTGCGGACAATAATAGACTTATTTTGTACACCTGATCTGCCAGCATCAGAGAGGAGTATTGATTATTATTTATGAGCATTGATGATATGCAGCTGACACAGTTGCAGGATTTTGAAGAACCTTATGTAAACAAATCCATGAAGTAACATTAGAATGCTGAATACATTGAACTATTGATGTCTATGACTTTTGTAACGTATCTGTACTTGTGGCGTCAAATAAATGATGAAACGTCAAGAGCAGTTTACCCTTTTATGACTTCGCATGTCATATTTCATGTGCTGTAACTCTGTGAACTACTTCACTACTACACACAGCATCAACAACAAAAAACCAGATAAGACACCCTACACTACAACTATAATATACCTGGTGTCGATAGGGGTGGTATTGGACAGAGCTAAAGATTTACAACGTACTTGGACTTATACTTACAACGTCCATAGTGGCCAGACGGTGTGGCCTTATCATCATTGAGAAGTCAGTCTAAATCCACCCATATCAGACTGTTCCATTAGTGTTCTTTGGTAGACAATCCTGTGCATACGACGGCTGCCAAAGAATTCTAAGTAACTGTTTGTATATCTTCTTTCATTCAAAGTTACAATGCAGGTAGTAAATTTAGAGAAACCAAATTCTAAATCTAATACCATCCTTTTATCAATTGCTAGAGTCAAAGATACATATGATAATTTAGAAATATTTATGAATGACATGAAAGCTCAGATAAAGTCACTAAAAGATTTAGAGTGGGATGGTAAAAAAGTTGTTGTTTTCTTATTCGGGGATTATGACTTTTTGATGAAAATGTTTGGTTTGTCTGGAGCTCAAGGAATATACCCATGTCTGTGGTGTCTCCAGCAAAACAAGGAAATAAAGACATCCAGAGAGCATACAACTTGCAAACCAAGAAGTTTGGCAATGTTGATAAGAGATTACAATAAATATATGAAATATGGGAAAGGGAATAAAAGGCAAGTGGCACGTTACCATAATTGTTTACACAAACCAATGTTAAAGATTGACATTGAAAATGTAGCTTCTCCTTACCTTCATATTTTATCAGGCATTGTTTTGAAACACCACAGACTTCTAGAACAGGTAGACGATACAATAGACGCAAAGATATTTGAGAATCCGCAAGAGATACATGCAAACATTAGTCCTATTAAGAACTTGAAGAGATTTGGTAGGAACTGGAAACAGGCAGAAGAATTAGAAGCTAAAATTGATTATTTTTTTCAGGCAGGTATTGAACTTTGTGAGGGTAAGGAGGAGACAGATAGTTTTAAAGTTAAACTTGAAAATGCACAAGATGCGCTGGCCAAACTTCAGTTTCAAGATCTGTGTGCTAGGTCTGGTCCAGTTTGCTTACACCTGGACAAGGTACTAGCCAAACACAAAATCATACCACAGGCTTATCATAGCAGAGAATTCATAGGGAATCACTGCCACAGATATCTCACACAAAAAGTGTATAAAGATCTTACAAGAGCAATCATTACACAAACAATGAAAATTACAAACAAACAAGATAGCCTATAACTGACATAGCTTTTATTGCCCAAGAACAATTCAACTCACTGAAAGAAGCATCTGAGAAAGTACACAACAAAATATCACACAGTAAACCAATTAGTAAAGAATCAATAACAGCATTGATAGTGACTTATATGTCTTTGTTCAGAAAGCTATTCCAAAAGTAAGACAATTCCTAAACAGCACATATTAGAAAAACATTGCGCAGACTGGATCAGAACTCATGGCTTTGGAATGGGCATGCATAGAGAGCAAGGAGGAGAATTTGTACATTCCACTATTTCCAAAATTGAAATACGCGCCAGCGGTATTAAAAATATAACTTCACAATTAAAATTTATAATGGAAACTCTTACTTACTTACTTAGTCGTTCCCCTTCCACCGTGAGGTGTAGAGGTTTGAAAGAGAGAGCGCCAGACTATTCTATCAGCTGTCTTCTTCCTGGCCTGGTTCCATTTTAGTCCTCGGTCTTTCAAAGATTGTCTAATGTTGTCCTCCCAGCGGACTCTGGGTCGTCCTGGAGGTCTGGATCCCTGGCTCTTTGTTTCCCATGCTTGTCGTGGTAGCCGATCTTCTCCCATTCTGCAGACATGGCCAAACCATCTTAGTTGGGACTGTTCTATTTGGGTCTGCAGCGGGTGGGATTTTAGGCCTTGACGGATCTTCTGGTTGCGGACCATGTCTCGTCTTGTTACTTCAACCAGTTTCCTCAGATACCTCATTTCTGAGGTTTGGATCTGGCTTTTGTGGGTTGTAGTCATTGCCCACGACTCGCATCCATATGTCAAGACTGGGACATAGGTGGAGCGGTATACAGCCATCTTCGTTTTCTTACCAACCTCTTTCTTGCTGAGGAATCCTCGATTTATGGCCTGAAAAAGTCTCCCAGCCGCTGCTTTTCGAGTGGCCAACTCTTCTTTGATGCCTCCCTTTCGGTCTATAATAGCTCCGAGATATTTAAAGTGGTCGACCTGCTCCAGGACCTGTTCTCCCAACTTAATCTGATGTTTTCTTTCTTCTCGTGATATCACCATGGATTTTGTTTTAGAGCTGCTTATGACCATCCCTCTCTTCTCCAGCTTTTAATGGAAACTCATTTGTTACAAATTTCTCCATCTGTGAATGTACAGATTCCTCTTATTAAAAAAAGGAAGTGTGAATGATAACTGAGCGAAATTTTGGGGCTAGAGCAAATTATGGCAGTTGTTGCTTGAGTGTGACAGAATTAACAGAGTGTGGAAATCATTTAATAGATGTATTTATTAAATACACCTATTTATTTATTAAATTGAACATTTCGTTTTACTCATGACCATACTCATTTTTACATGACCATCGTGATGTATGATTGAGATAATTGTTAGCTCTCATGTTTTGGGGACAATTGGGTGTGTTATTTTAAGGTAATAAATGTGGACTTGCAATTTAATGTTTCAATAATTAATGTTTGACGCATGAAACTAAAACAAAACTTTGATATCCATTTTCTGCAGGTTTTCTACTTTTGATTTCTGTAATTTGTTATGCATGTTGATTGTGACCGTTTTAGTGTAAATTGCATTAGAAACAAACCATAACAAAATATAAAAAAAACGTAAATTTTACACTATTTCAGACTAGGATATCTTCTGTTCTAATTGTGATAAAATGTTTGTTCTTGTTCTAAAATTTACTCTTAACATTTCTAGTCTAGCTTTACGCAAAATTAAAGCCGGTATTTATAATAATAAAGTAGCTTAAAAGCATTAATTAAGCCCTATCAAAAGTAAACATCGCCACACTTTTTTCCCGATTAGGAAGTTGACCACGTGACCTCTGTCAAGATAGCTATAAATAGCGTGGTCAGGGAAAAAGGGGAAACAACTAAAAGATCGCTGGCAAACAGCCGTGCGTCACACTCATTAACAAAATCTTGTTAGTTCTTAAGTTCTCATTTTGGGTAATGTTTCCCTCTTAATTAACGTGTTCTCAGTGACAAAATCTTGTTAGTTCCTAAGTTGTCAACTCGGCTAATGTTCCACCTTAACCAGAGTGTTTTCACTGACAAAATCTACTTAGTTCTCAAGTTCTCAACTCGGCCAATGTTCCACCTTAACCAAGAAGAGTGTTTTCATTGACAAAATCTTATTAGTTCTTAAGTTCTCAGATCGGCTAATGTTCCACCTTAACCAGTGTTCTCACTGACAAAATCTTGTTAGTTCCTAAGTTTTCAACTCTGCTAATGTTCCTCCTTAACCAGAATGTTCTCACTGATAAAATCTTGTTAGTTCCTAAGTTCTCAACTCGGCTAACGTTCTACCTTAACCAGAGTGTTCTGACTGACAAAAATCTTGTTAGTTCCTAAGTTCTCAACTCGGCTAATGTTCCAACTTAACCAGAGTGTTCTGACTGACAAAATCTGGTTAGTTCCTAAGTTCTCAACTCGGCTAATGTTACACCTTAACCAGAGTGTTCTCACTGACAAAAGTATTCATGAACCAATATTATGTTGTCTTGCATCTCATCTTAATTGTCGCCCCACTGATGATTCACAACAACAAGTCCAAGCCAGTTTAGTGGGCCACGTGACCGACCTGCTGTATAACAAACACGAATGTTGCCCCTGAGTCTATATTTAGCTTTACAACGGTGACATCATGTTTAAATCCAGATCACACGGCAATGATATTTTTATTTTTATTTAATTGCCCTCCTCATTTTAACTATAGCAGAAATATAAGGGAGAAACATGGCTGCAAGCGATTTGAGTGGGGAAAAAATGGGTTAACATGATACACAGTAAGGCCGCTTACACACGAGTGTTTCTTGACGCGCGTTTCTCACGCGTGACGAATGAAAGAGTACGGATTTACAGACAGTCTCGCTCGGCTGAGCAGCCTGTAAATCCCTTACTCCTTCATTCGTCACGCGTGAGAAACGCGCGTCAAGAAACGCTCGTGTGTAAGCGGCCTTAGACATGTTCTTTGATGTCATCCAAATAAGTCGTCCACGTCATTAAGGTTATGGTTATGGTTTAGGGTTAGATTTAAGATTTATAACCCTAACCCATTAACTTGTTTACTGATCTCTCTGAATAATTTTTTTTTTACGGCCGCTTCGAACGAACGATTCACTTTTCTTCATTTAAAAAAAAAGTGTATCGGAGCGCTATTAATAGCACTTATGTAAATCTGATAAATAACCCTCAGTTATTGTTTACTGTACTTGAACCTGCTTTTTAAAAAAAAAAAAGTCGGTCAAGAAGTGCCTGAGAATACTGAACATTTCTCATATTTAAATGCAGATATTACAATAGGGAAAGTTGAAAACGCAGTAAAGGAAAAAAAAAAAAACAAATACATCATCAGTGCATGACATCCTGAGCTTCGAAGTCTTGAAACACATACCGAAAAGTACCATTAAAATTATAGCATCCCTGTTTAACAACATTTGGAACACAGGAAAAATTCCCAAGACATGGAAAACAGCAGTAATTATTCCAATACTAAACCAGAAAAAGATGCCCATGATGACAGTTCATACACACCAATTTCTTTAACTTCCCATGTAGGTAAAATATTAGAAACCATAGTAAATAAAAGATTAAAGTTTTATTTGGAAAAGAATAATTTATGTAGTCAAATTCAGTCTGGAATAAGGAAGAACGGATGCACTATGGATACGATTATATTAATGATCAGACAAGTAAATAGGAACATGAAGCAACATCAGGATTTTAAAAGAAAGAAAAAACTAGTTGTATTTTTTAGATATAGCCAGGGCTTATGATAAATGCTGGAGAGAATGTGCTCTTTTTAAAATGAGGAAGACAGGAGTAGACTGTAAAATATAAAATTATTTAGAGAATTACCTGCAATATAGATATTTCACTGTTCAGGTAAACAATGATAGGTCAGAACCGTATAAACAACATAATGGGAATACCCAAAGGATCAGTAATATCTCCTTAAATTTTGACAATACTAGTTAAAGATTTAGGTGAAGAATTTAATCCTATGAAAAATAAATTATCTCAGTTTGCAGATGATGTTGCTAAATGGAGAACTGTGAAAAATCTGCCAAAGTCGTTTAAGGATCTACAAAAGCAAATAAAGTATGTAAATGGATGACAAGAGGGGATTTCAGCTGAATGCACAAAAAAAAAAAAAAAAAAAATGGGAACGATCTTCAGTAAAGGTAGGATTGTTAAAAAATAAAATTATAGACATAAATATCCGTGGGCAAAACATTAATACAGTGCAAACCACTCGATATCTAGGAAGGATATTGGACCAACATCTAAACTAGAATAAACTCATAAATAAACTGGTGGAGTCTTGGAGAGGATTGACTAACTTGTTAACCTGTTTGAAAGGTACTGTGTAATAGGGAATGGAGTCTTGGAGAGGATTGACTAACTTGTTAAGCTGTTTGAAAGGTACGTTTGTGTAACAGCAAATGGAGTCTTGGAGAGGATCGACTAACTTGTTAAGCTGTTTGAAAGGTACTGTGTAACAGTGAATGGAGTCTTGGAGAGGATTGACTAACTTGTTAAGCTGTTTGAAAGGTACTGTGTAATAGGGAATGGAGTCTTGGAGAGGATAGACTAACTTGTTAAGCTGTTTGAAAGGTACTGTGTAACAGTGAATGGAGTCTTGGAGAGGATTGACTAACTTGTTAAGCTGTTTGAAAGGTACTGTGTAATAGGGAATGGAGTCTTGGAGAGGATTGACTAACTTGTTAAGCTGTTTGAAAGGTACTGTGTAACATGGAATGGAGTCTTGGAGAGGATTGACTAACTTGTTAAGCTGTTTGAAAGGTACTGTGTAACATGGAATGGAGTCTTGGAGAGGATTGACTAACTTATTAAGCTGTTTGAAAGGAAACGCGCCTGGCGGGCTCTGGAACAGTGAGCGAGAAGGACTACACATTTTATTGGCAAGGGAAAGATCTTAATAAAGCTAGAGAACACGGAGTAGGTTTTGCGGTCAAAAAATCACTAACTAAAATGGTTGAACCAGGCGAGAATGGATCAGAACGCCTGTTAACGCTCCGCCTGCAAACTAGCACAGGTCCCATCACCCTTGTCAGTGTGTATGCTCCTACTCTGTACTCTGCCTCAGAAGCTAAAGATGAGTTCTACGAGAATCTAACAGCAATTATCAAAAGCATACCTAGGCAAGAACAGCTTGTTCTCCTTGGTGACTTTAACGCTAGAGTGGGTGCCGATAATGTTTCATGGCCTTCGTGTCAGGGCAGGTTTGGTATTGGCAAGATGAATGAAAATGGACAACGGCTCTTAGAGTTGTGCGTCCACCATGACCTCTGCGTGACCAACACCTACTTTCAGACAAAACCCCAGCATAAGGTGTCATGGAGACACCCACGATCCAAGCACTGGCACCAACTTGACCTGATTCTCGTCAGAAGGCCACTCCTCTGGTCTGTGCTCTCCACGCGCTCGTACCATAGTGCAGACTGTGATACAGATCACTCCTTGGTTTGCTGCAAAATCAGAGCACAACCAAGAAAACTCTATCGTGTTAGACATGAAGGGAAACCACGCATTGATACCAGCAAGATGTCAGACCCTTTCATGATCGCTCAATTCACTGCGACCTTCGAGAAAGTGCTCAGTAGCCCTCAGAATGGTGATACTATTACAGAGAACTGGGAGCATCTACGGAACACCATTCAAAGTACTGCACTTGCCACCTTTGGTAAGAAAACAGCAAAGTCAAATGACTGGTTTGATGCTTCATCAGATGTGATGGCACCTGTCATTGAAGCTAAGCGCAGTGCTATGAATGAATACAAACGTTCACCGAGTGCCAGAACCCTACAGATCCTGAGGGCTACGAGAAGCAAAGTTCAACAAACTGCTCGACGCTGTGCAAATGACTACTGGCTCCAGCTCAGTGAGAGCATCCAGATCGCAGCGCAAACAGGCAACATTAGACAAATGTATGACGGTATAAAGAAAGCACTTGGCCGCCATAAAAGTAAGACGGCACCGCTAAAAACCATCAGCGGAGAGAAGCTAACCGATAAGGGTAAGCAGATGGAGAGGTGGGTCGAGCACTACTCTGAGCTTTACGCTAGAGACAATACCGTTACGCCTGCAGCCCTTGATGGTGTCAACAGTCTGCCAACTATGGAGGAGCTGGATGCCGAACCAACATTATAGGAACTCAGCAAGGCCATTGATAGCTTGGCCTCTGGCAAAGCACTAGGCAGTGATGGGATTCCTCCTGATTTAATCAAATGCTGTAAGAGCACGCTATTACATCCCCTGCATAGGATGCTGTGCCAGTGCTGGGAAGAGACAACTATTCCTCAAGACATGCGAGATGCCAAGATTGTAACACTGTATAAAAATAAAGGAGACAGAAGTGATTGCAATAACTACAGAGGCATCTCTCTTCTTAGTATTGTTGGTAAGGTTTTTGCCAAAGTCATCTTAATGCGACTACACAAGTTAGCTGAGCGCATATATCCAGAGTCACAGTGTGGATTCCGAGCTGGCAGATCAACAACAGACATGATCTTCTCTCTCCGCCAGCTTCAGGAAAAATCAAGAGAGCAGAAAAGACCATTATATATCGCCTTTATAGACCTCACAAAAGCATTCGACCTGGTTAGTAGGGATGGACTCTTTAAAATCCTCCTGAAAATAGGCTGCCCTTCTAAAATGCTGGAAATGATAAAGTCATTCCATGACGGCATGAAGGGAACAGTCCAGTATGCTGGAAGCACGTCACAGCCCTTTGATATACGAAGTGGCGTTAAACAAGGCTGTGTTCTGGCTCCGACCCTCTTCGGAATCTTCTTTGCCTTACTCTTGAAACATGCATTCAGAGATGCAACTGAAGGAATATGCCTTCACACTAGGTCAGATGGCCGTCTGTTTAATCTTTCAAGGCTGAAGGCAAAAACAAACATCAGAAGGGTCACTATAAGAGACCTGTTGTTCGCTGATGATGCTGCAATTGTCACTCAAAGCCAACAGGAGCTTCAGAGCTTGATGAATCGCTTCACTAAAGCATGCAAGGACTTTGGCCTCACAATAAGTCTAAAGAAAACGAATGTGCTGAGTCAGGATGTGGGTGCTGCACCAGTTATCACTATCGATAACTATGAACTGGCAGTGGTGCACCACTTCACATACCTAGGGTCTACCATCAATGACAAACTCTCACTGGATACAGAAATCGACAGCCGCATTGGCAAAGCTTCAGCTACCTTTGCCCGCCTCACATCGCGTGTTTGGGGAAACTCTAAACTCACAATGAAGACCAAAGCTGCGGTATATAATGCCTGCGTCACCAGCACACTCCTATATGGCAGCGAGACCTGGACAACCTATGCTAAGCAAGAAAAAAGGCTCAATACCTTCCATTTGCGGTGTCTACGCCGCATCCTCGGCATCTCGTGGAAAGATAAAGTGACAAATGTCGAGGTGTTGTCACGTGCTGGCCTTCAAAGTATGTATACGCTTCTTAGACAGCGCAGACTTCGCTGGCTCGGCCATGTTCGCCGCATGGATGATGGTCGCATCCCAAAAGATATCTTCTACGGACAATTAGCAGATGGCAAGAGAACAGTTGGGCGACCACAGCTGAGGTTCAAAGATCTTGTTAAGCTGTTTGAAAGGTACTGTGTAACAGTGAATGGAGTCTTGGAGAGGATTGACTAACTTGTTAAGCTGTTTGAAAGGTACTGTGTAATAGGGAATGGAGTCTTGGAGAGGATTGACTAACTTGTTAAGCTGTTTGAAAGGTACTGTGTAACATGGAATGGAGTCTTGGAGAGGATTGACTAACTTGTTAAGCTGTTTGAAAGGTACTGTGTAACATGGAATGGAGTCTTGGAGAGGATTGACTAACTTGTTAAGCTGTTTGAAAGGTACTGTGTAATAGGGAATGGAGTCTTGGAGAGGACTGACTAACTTGTTAAGCTGTTTGAAAGGTACTGTGTAACATGGAATGGAGTCTTGGAGAGGATTGACTAACTTGTTAAGCTGTTTGAAAGGTACTGTGTAACATGGAATGGAGTCTTGGAGAGGATTGACTAACTTGTTAAGCTGTTTGAAAGGTAATGTGTAACAGTGAATGGAGTCTTGGAGAGGATTGACTAACTTGTTAAGCTGTTTGAAAGGTACTGTGTAACAGGGAATGGTTTCTAAGGGAGAAGTAGATAAGGAAGGAACAGTAAGATAAGAACGTTCGCGAAATACTTAAGTAAGGAGTAATGGTTGCAAGCTTAAGTTATAAATAGAATGGCGTGATAGTAGCCGCGGGCTTAAGGGAGCTCAATACAAATGAACTGACCGAAGATGAAACGGAGAAGAGGATTGGACAATAGACATCAGATTAGCCAATCAGGAAGCGCAAATTCCGGAAGGCCAAAAGGAGATATATAATTGAATTGTTTTTTAGCTGGCAGTCCGAGAGAGAATGTGAAGCTAGAAGAACCACGGGGCTGGCGGGGCTTTCCCCATAGGCCCTACAATTAACGACGAAACCCCAATTGTGACATGAGAAACAAATTAGACAGTGAACCTGAATATGACCTGATCAATTTAGATGAAATACAGAGTCAACGAAGTATCGTGATTTCAGATGATGTATGAAGACTCAGAATGTGGGACGTGAGAACCGTGAACCCAAAATGGTTGGGAAACCATTTTCATCGTATTCACCTGATGTGACCTAGGCTACACATGATGACCTGATGTGACCTAGGCTACACATGATGACCTGATGTGACCTAGGCTACACATGATGACCTGATGTGACCTAGGCTACACATGATGACCTGATGTGACCTAGGCTACACATGATGACCTGATGTGACCTAGGCTACACATGATGACCTGATGTGACCTAGGCTACACATGATGACCTGATGTGACCTAGGCTACACATGATGACCTGATGTGACCTAGGCTACACATGATGACCTGATGTGACCTAGGCTACACATGATGACCTGATGTGACCTAGGCTACACATGATGACCTGATGTGACCTAGGCTACACATGATGCACGTGTCCGGCAGGCAGTGCATAGAGCAACAGTAGTCTGCTAGGAACGTTGTTAGTGAGTACAGGCCCCTCTAGCATAGACAGTGTTGGTGATAGAGGCTTATTGAGATTAATAACAAGTGAATATTTAAACGGAGATGACATTTCGTAGATATAGAACATAGGTTTTTCATGGGCAGTTGGAGAATAGCTGATAGAGCAGAGGTTAAGACTCAAGAGAAGTTAGAGACAGAGAGAGAGAGGTTAGAAACTTCAGTGTTCAGAAGGAAGATTAGCGCTAACGAGATTTCGTGAATGCAGAAAATTATAGCTGCAGACCAATTCGGTAGATCGAGCAGAAATTCATAGAATTCTATGAGTATTGAACAAACAGTGAGTAGAAGTTGAATTCGAGAACTTATCTAGATTAATATAGAAACTAGCATCCTAACCTTAAGTCGACAGAACCACAATCATTAGAGAATACAGTGTTATTGTTCCAGAGTTTTACTTCGTACACTAAGGTCAGTTGAGCGTGTAAGGGTCACAAGCAATCGTCCTGGAATTGGTTGATGTGCAATCGTCTTGGAATTGGTTGATGTTATTTATTCATGAAGAGACTTGTAAGATTTGTCAGTGAAAGCAGGCTACTACATCTATCACCCACTGTTAAACACGATTAGTATATATATATAACCCCATCAAGCTGGGCACTAGATGTTAAACTCACGAAATGTTAAATCCAGATGTTAAAGTCTGAATGTTAAAGATGTTAAATCTGGTTTTGTATCGTGTTGAAGTGTCGTTGAGTGGGCGTGTCGTTTATCACCTGGACGGTGCAGTGTTGCAGAGTATCTAGGTCACCAGCGTGAGGCGCTGCCAGGGTGTAATGCAGACACTCACACACAAACAGCATACATGTTTCTCAGGTGTGTAGTACTCGTAATAGGATGTGGTCGAGAGTAAAGGTGTGTGTGTAGGAAACAGCAGATCGTGGACACGAAGTCGTATAGGCTCTTATTCATCTACACACCAAACTCACTCCACCACAAGTAGAAGTCATAGACGTGGATAATACAGATGACTTTTCTTCAACATTTATTACGGCAACAGTACGCTGACAGACGACACAGTCAATTGAACAAGGATCATGGACATTTCATGTGTGGTAATGATTATAAACATCGAGCATCATAAATCTTGCATAGCTCATGTATAAGATGCTAGTAGAGCTTGCTTGACAATTTACGTTCGTTCATACTGTAGCTCAGGGCCCCTGACTAAACGCGTCAGGTAGTCCTTTAACAAATATCCCGCACGATAAAGGCGGTTCCAGTTGCTTAATATCAAAGTTTATGAACTTGTTAAATGAAAGTCAAGACTTCATCTGGCTTCACACGCCAAACACTTCTTCTTCTGCTCAAAGATATCGGCCGTAATATCGGGCCTCTATAATAATGTGAACAACTGTGTATTCTTCATAGGCAGGCATAATCATCCATGCCGAAACATACCGCTAACATACGGTTTTCATAATAATATCTCTTCACTGGGCTTCTGTATAATAGTTAGACGAATAGTCTTAGCTGGCTACATCGAGCACACATAATGGACTCTGAATCTCAAAGAACTGTGAGCTCTACTCACAGGTCGACACAAAATGTTCTGCAACTTAGGCATAATAATTAAGTTTCTTTTACCTTTGACAGAATCCGAGAAATACACAAATAATAACTGTCGTCATTCTTGACGAACAGAATAACTCTGGGGAGAATCACTGACATCACAGTCACACTGAAGACTATCTTTCCCCCAGATAATGCAGAGAAGTACCACGGACATACTAGTCCGGTCAGAACCCAGTTCATCACTCCCTGGCGGAAGTCTCTCCGTTCGCGCTCAAAAAACTTGCGCATGCGTAGACAGAACAGATCTGAGAACAGCTAACCCCGACTTAAGACAGGTCAACACAATGCATAAAACAAAGGGAAGATAACCCCAAATCAACCTGTCCCAGAGAGTTAACATACAGTTCTCTAACTTAGATCATCAAAAAATATTAAATAGATTTACGTCTTATGAAACCGTCAAAAACGACAGCAACACCCACTATTGTGATCAGCTGGCAAGCGACCCGAATAAAATATGTTATCGTTGTCATAAAACCTGAGTTTTGTGCTGGTGTCTAACAACTTTCGTGTTGTTGTCGTTTTACATGAAAAGAAGAATGATCACCTGTCTTGATATAACGAGTCAAAGCTATATCACCATCATTTACCAGTAGCCTTTGTCCGAGCCGAGAACCAGGAGTTGGGCAAGTACATCACACAATCACGTGCTTACTACCCCGCCCTTCAAAGCCGATCTCTCGAGCGGTAACGAAGTGGCCTACATTCAGTACCCAGCAGCAAGTAGCCAGAAGATAGATTTTATCCAGTGCCATTCACAATCAACACCGTTACACCACCAAGAAAAGAGAACGACCATTGCGCCACCACAACTGGATGTGGTGCAAGCACTAAGACAATGCTCACGTTTTATAAATCTTTTATTAGAGAAAAAATAGATAATGGAATGTGACGATACGGTTGTGCGATCTCACGTTCACTCCGTCATTATCACTTTTTCCTTCATTTTTTCTCTTCCTCTCACTCATCGCTTTTATTTGGCATAATTTTTGCCCTTTCATTCATTATTATGTGGCATATTTTATGCACCATTTTTTTCTCTCTATGCTGAATCTAGTAGGAAAAGTCTCTAATACTCCACTCCCCTATGGAAGTATTTGCTATAGGACTGTCTTTATCTTGTTTACCACTCCTCAGACGTATTTACGCTCCGCCAGGTGAACTGTGGTATTATCGTAACAATACCCAGTTATCAGACCGGTCACCCGCTTATCTCTTTGAACCGTCTGACCACCTTTGGAAACGTGTCGGTCCAACATTTGACCGCAGTGAAAAGCTGCTGATCGTGTTGTAATAAGCTTGTATTGTGCGTACGATGAAAGAAGACAGCATTGTCTGACCACGCATCAGTCAGGCGGAGGCACGCAGATAAAGGCGATAATTTGATAACATGTCATTGTAGATATTTTGGCGGAAGACATTACGCCAGGATAACATGGTCACAATATTGTGGGAGGCAGATAGGTGCAGCCGGAACAATATTACGCCTTATTATAGAGGTCACGCATGGATATTAAATTTACTATTTTAAAACACGTGAGAGTATTATTTTTCGAATTTGAAAAGCCCCTACCCACGAAGCGCTGAACGAGATTCGATGTGATTGGTTTGAAGTGAGAGCCGGAATATGCAATGCATTCTATTGAACATTTCGGCAGAACACCATCCGTGATTTGAACTGAGAATGAGAGATATAATCTAGTGAACTCAGAAACACAGAAGAGACAGCTTCGCATCTTCAACCGAGGAACTCCCAACAGCCAGGATCGGACCCAGAATTCCTAAATCAAAAGTGACAGATCGACAGTATTTTGGCAACTCTGAAACCCTAAGAGTAAACCCTATGCGTAAACCCGCATATTTAAATACGCAGACTGGTAAACTTCAGGACCAGGACTTAATACCCGGTCATCCTAGCTTGAGCTGAGCAACTGAAATAAGATAGTCGCCGGCGTGTTTAGATTGAACCGCTGATGGGACGACTCGTTTCGTAACTCAGATGGGCAGACACTGAGTTTTTGCGTACTCATAGGACAGATAGCGAGACTTCTGTCTGTGTGACACATGTGGGCAGACAAGTGTGACATAATCCTTATGAAAGACTGGAACCTAGAAATTGGATCATCAGTCATAAGAAAAATAATATCCTAGACAAAGTGTATCGCAGAACACCCGTCGAAGAGGAATTACTAGTTTCCCAGGCCAAGTGATTCATAGAACACCGTCATAAGAGGAATTTCTCAGACTAAATTGATTCGAGAGCATATGCACCGAAATTGCTCGCGTTCATCTGAAAATCTGCGCAAGGAGATTGTGTAGTCCCAACAATTTGGGGTAAGTTGTGAACATTTCTATTACAAACGTGAATTTAACATGTTTTCTTGCTAGTGGATATATATGAGGCAGGCAACCTCAACATATGAAAATAGTATATTCATGAACCACTACAGCAAGAGCTGGTGATTGTTTCTGACTAATCGTGCGGGAAACCAGACAGTAAAGCAGCCCCAGACTCCGACTGGAGCAGTGATGACTACATCATATGTGCCTCCAGTTTAACATTATCTTGTGAGATTTTAATACCTTTTTAATTGTAATTCAGGCAAAACAGTATTCACGCACTCCAGACGCAATTTCCTAGTTAACACCCAGAAGGATATTTGTGAATTTTCATCATATTCTCTGCGTTACAATGTGTGCTCGGGAATTTAATTCTTCTGAGAGGTTAACGTTGGTGGGCATGACAATGGGCCTGTTAGTTTGCGGCAAATAAATGTACTCAGCGGGCATTTGTTTCTTTTTTATTTGTCTAAAGTTCGTGGTTACATGCCATCAGACGATTTGTGGTACTAACGCAGCTAGTGGGAGAGAAAAGCATCCACCATAACCACCTACAGTGGAAGAGAGTGGGGAGAAGGCTTTCGTCATCACAGAATTGATGAACCACAGCTGCAGGACTCACTCATACAAGCTAAGAGCTAACTAAAAGGCACCAGCAAAAAGGACATTTCAGTTAAATTTTAAGTCATCATCATGTGACGTATTCTTTCCAGAACATTGTCTCCATTACAGCTGCTCTGAACGCATCACGATTCTGGGCAAGTAGACCTGCATCAGCCAAAGACAAGTTCAGACTCTCAGTGATGTCCTGGGTCCACCGTCGTCTAGGTCGACCCCTTCCCCTTGTTCCAGGGACCATGCCTTCCATCGCTATTTTTCCAGACTATTATGCCTTTTTATATGACCGAAAAATTTCAGCTTCCTTGTTGCGATGGTATTTAGGAGCCAATGTTCCTGTACGTTTAGTGAGTCCAGTACTTCTCTGTTGGTCTTTTTTTTCTGTCCAGGGTATTCTCAACATCCTTCTGTAGCATTTCATTTCGAATGATGTAACCTTTTTTTGCAACTGTTTTATTGAGTGTCCAAGTCTCGCAGCCGTATGTTGCTACTGGGAATATACATGCTCTGATCAGTTGTAACTTTGTTTCTTTGCTTGTGCCTCGCCATAGGTTTTTCATCTGTATTAGTTTATGTGAAGCAATTGCAAGTCTTCTTTTAATTCCTACTGCACAGTCGCCAGAGTTGTTGATGATTGATCCTAAGTATTCGAATTCATTAACACTTTCCAGTTCTTCGTTATCAATTTCAATTTCTGGTTTGGTCTTTACTTTGTCTGTTGTCAATACTTCTTGGTGTTTAGGTATAGATTCTAGGCCTCGCTGTGTTTTTTGGTGGACAGAATTAATTGTTCAAGTCCTTCTGGGTTGGTCGATAGGAGAACTGTGTCGTCAGCATATCTGATTTCCGGGATCTGGTACCTGCCGATGTTAAATGAGTCAAACTCTGTGTGTTCTTGGTCATCTCTTACGTTTCTCATGATATTTTCGACATAAATGTTCAGCAGGTAAGGGGAAAGGGTACAGCCTTTAAGTATAACATTAAATTCCCACCTACGTCTCAACGACGAGAACTTTACAATTATCAAAATTCCACTAATCTTTCCATATTTATTTTAACCTGTTAAAGACTATTTCCCTATTAAATTTGTTACCTGTTGTTTTAAAACAAAACAATAATAGTTGATTCAGTTATATGTATGAAAGCAGACGTATGAGCCAGAATAGTTAATCTGTATATAAATACTTAGACATTTTTACACTAAAGAGAGCTATACCTTATAAGAGAGATTTCGTTGGATTACACCAACTGGGGGCTTGAACGGGCTAAACCATTGCTTAAATCCTTCACAAATGGCGACGGACCAGATGTAATGCGTTAAGAATTGTTCAGCACAGTGCAACATTGTTCGTAACTTCTGGGAATATCTTGTGAATGCTTCCTTCAGGTAGAAGTATTATTAACCTTCTATCTACACCTCTGCCAAGAGTTATCTTGCGCGCAGGTAGATACCTTGGATGCCAATATTAAATACTCTTGAGTTTTGGTCACTGTTGGGCCACTACTGCAAAGCAGGGGAGGCAATCCGTGATATGGAAGTATAATATATGACTCTGCTGCACACAGTAACAAGATTAAATTAAACAGAATTCAGCATCAGCCTATATTTACAATAACTGGTGCAATCAGATCAACATCAATGTGAGCTATAGAGGTGGCATTAGGAATTCTACCCTTAGAATTACTGAGAAAGGAGTTAAGACTAAATTAGATGAACAAAGTTATGTTAGATAAGTCTCACCCAACACATACAGCTTTTACCAGATGTCAACTATCAACTCAGGTCAATCCAATGAATACCACTAGATAGCCTACAGGATGGAAGTGTATGGAGGAAATTGTCCATCTGGGTACATTAATTACATCAATTAATAACAGTTGTGAATACAAGCCAGTGATTCCGCCCTGGGAGATCAAGAAACCAGACATGGACTACCACCTAGCAGAAATACTTAAGAAAACAAATAATATAGAAAATATTAAAAACACAGCCAATAAATATATACAACAAATATAAAAGGACAGCATTACTGTATACACAGATGGATTCAAAGGAGAAGATGACAAATTAGGGATAGGAATATATACTCCGATATGGAAAATGGCAAAAGAAAATTGTATCACAGAATACACATTCATTTTCACTGCAGAGATGGTGGCAATACTGAAAGCACTAGAAATATTCTCTAATAACCCTCCCAAGAAACTAACAGTTTTAACTGACTCTCTTTCAACAATTCAAGCACTAAGAAATTACGAGAATGCAGTAGACCAGATATAGCAGATGAGATATTAATGTGTCGGCGCAGGTTCTTTGCTGAAAGACCAGTTGTAGAGGTGGTTCTATGCTGGGAGACAAGTTGTAGAGGTGGTTCTATGCTGGGAGACAAGTTGTAGAGGTGGTTCTATGCTGGGAGACCAGTTGTAGAGGTGGTTCTATGCTGGGAGACCAGTTGTAGAAGTGGTTCTATGCTGGGAGACCAGTTGTCGAGGTGGTTCTATGCTGGGAGACCAGTTGTCGAGGTGGTTCTATGCTGGGAGACCAGTTGTAGAGGTGGTTCTATGCTGGGAGACAAGTTGTAGAGGTGGTTCTATGCTGGGAGACAAGTTGTAGAGGTGGTTCTATGCTGGGAGACCAGTTGTCGAGGTGGTTCTATGTTGGGAGACCAGCAGTCGAGGTGGTTCTATGCTGGGAGACCAGTTTTAGAGGTAGTTCTATGCTGGGAGACCAGTTGTAGAAGTGGTTCTATGCTGGGAGACCAGTTGTCGAGGTGGTTCTATGCTGGAAGACCAGTTGTAGAGGTGGTTCTATGCTGGGAGACCAGTTGTGGGAGACCAGTTGTAGAGGTGGTTCTATGCTGGAGAGAGGTGGTTCTATGCTGGGAGACCAGTTGTAGAGGTGGTTCTATGCTGGGAGACCAGTTGTCGAGGTGGTTCTATGCTGAAAGACCAGTTGTAGAGGTGGTTCTATGCTGGGAGACCAGTTGTAGAGGTGCTTCTATGCTGAAAGACCAGTTGTCGAGGTGGTTCTATGCTGGGAGACCAGTTGTAGAGGTGGTTCTATGCTGGGAGACCAGTTGTAGAGGTGGTTCTATGCTGGGAGACCAGTTGTAGAGGTGGTTCTATGCTGGGAGACCAGTTGTCGAGGTGGTTCTATGCTGGGAGACCAGTTGTAGAGGTGGTTCTATGCTGGGAGACCAGTTGTCGAGGTGGTTCTATGCTGGGAGACCAGTTGTAGAGGTGGTTCTATGCTGAAAGACCAGTTGTAGAGGTGGTTCTATGCTGGGAGACCAGTTGTAGAGGTGGTTCTATGCTGGGAGACCAGTTGTAGAGGTGGCTGTATGCTGGGAGACCAGTTGTAGAGGTGGTTCTATGCTGAAAGACCAGTTGTAGAGGTGGTTCTATGCTGGGAGACCAGTTGTAGAGGTGGTTCTATGCTGGGAGACCAGTTGTCGAGGTGGTTCTATGCTGGGAGACCAGTTGTAGAGGTGGTTCTATGCTGGGAGACCAGTTGTAGAGGTGGCTCTATGCTGGGAGACCAGTTGTCGAAGTGGTTCTATGCTGGGAGACAAGTTGTAGAGGTGGTTCTATGCTGGGAGACCAGTTGTCGAGGTGGTTCTATGCTGGGAGACCAGTTGTCGAGGTGGTTCTATGCTGGGAGACCAGTTGTCGAGGTGGTTCTATGCTGGGAGACCAGTTGTCGAGGTGGTTCTATGCTGGGAGACCAGTTGTCGAGGTGGTTCTATGCTCCACCAGCAGCGAAACCGGATATGCGGGGTGAAGCTAAAATGAGGTCAATAAAAACAGAAAGAGAAATTATATAATACGAGAATTTGTTGACGACAAAATTGTGAGAGACACAGAGGATTAGCTGGGCCAATCATTAACAACGGATTTCCTAAACGCCATGATACAGAAACTCCCACAACAAGCAGAATAAAGAACACACTAAAAGGAAAAGAAGAAAAATAGGACCTGACGGTTATCACCTCGGGATCGCATTCCCATAATCCGTTATGACCGAGGGGCTACTGCTAGCTGTATGAAAGTAAGAATTATAGGTGCATGAAGCTATGAATCATAGGTGTATACTGATAAAAATCATAGGTGTATGAAAGTAATAATCATTGATATCCGAAAGTAAGAATCATAGGTGTATGAAAGTAAGAATCATAGGTGTTTGAAAGTAAGAATCATAGGTGTATGAAAGTAAGAGTCATAAATATATACAAGTAATAACTATAGGTGTATGAAAGTAACAATAATAGGTGTATGAAAGAAAGAGTCACTGGTGTCTGAAAGTAAGAATTATAGTTGTATGAAAGGAAGAATCATCGGTGAATGAAATGAAGAATCATAAGTTTATGAAAATAAGAATCATAGCTGTATGAAAGTTAGAATTATAATTGTATGAAGGTAAGAATCATAGGTACCTATGAAACTAAGAATTGCAGGTGTATATGAAAGTAAGAATCATATGGGTTCATGAAAGTAAGACTCAGAAATGTAGCAAAGTAAGAATCCTAGGTGTATTTGAAAGTAAGATGTGACCGGGTGACCTACGCTAACGCTAGTAACCCACGTTAACGTAACAAATAAAGACAGAATAAATTACTATATGCATCATAGAAATCGAAGCACAAAACTTTTTCTAACTGTGTTCCCTTAACTATACGTTTTGGCGGGAGTTGCCCAGCAACGCTGACAGCAACGCTAACTAGCGAACTACGTCACCTCATTTGCATGAGCTTATTTAAATTCTATGATAAGTAGGTAACGATAGTTGTAGCTAATGAAATAAATCTTTACAATAAGTATAACCAATGAATAATGATGTAAGTCGGCAAGCCCCGCACCACTTATGAGTTTAGTAAAAGAATATATTTTCTTAGTCAGTTGTATCTAGCTGAGTGCACAAGGCAGCGTGATTTTACTGGTGATGTGGCAACCAGGCGCTCACCCAACTGTCTAAAATCCGGCTCAGTTTCGGAATCTCAAGACATTTGTTATACTGTGGTTTACAGTATATTACAATTGTTTTAACCTCATTCAAGAACAAGATTTTGTGTGTGAAATCGTATTTTCGACTGTTATACGTAAGTAACACAGTCGTGCTGACTCACTATCGATGTGACTGTATAATTGTCATTCAGTCTTCTTGTAGCTATGAAACAATGTAGCAACGAAATAGCAGAGATAAGCAAACTGATAGAATTAGCCATTGAGGAAGTAGAGGCACCTCCAAGTGGAGCGCTCAAATCCTTAGTAGACACTCTTGAAGTATTAGTAGATGGAGAAAGCATAAAGAATAATTGGGTACTACGTGAAATAAATTAACCAAGCTACAAAGGCTGAAACTGTGGAGTAGCATTGCCAAACTGTCAATAATATTGAAAGATATACAGACAAAATTAGAGGAACTGAAGAAGATGATTTCGTTGATGTATCTTGATAATATACATGAAACTGTTCGTATTCCATCAAGTTGAATAAAGGTTGATATGATCATTTGGCAGTTATCAACTATTTAAGGTTAACTGTTTTGTTTGGAATTACTGTTGGAGAATTAAAACGACATCATCACATAACTGTAAGCAAGGGTGAATTAAGAACCTGGAAATTATAAAGTTATTTAGGAAGTTAACACCTCAGGTGATAGCCTGTACCAAGAACTAAAAGATGACCAAGTAACAGAAGATTGAAAGTAGTTATACATATATACTGCAATCATCCTAACAATCTGAAAAACTATGCAATCACCTAATTATATTTCACATATATGGGCACAAAGAGTCATTCATGGTAATGTAACCAGGCTGGTTGAAGTCATTATGTAGAAATTAAGGAGATAAGTATATGAAAAAGAATCATAGGGTTTACTACAGTAAGAATCATAAATATGAAACCAAGCTACAAAAGTAAGAAACATGGGGTAGTATGAAATTGCCAACTAGATGTAATAAAATAATTGAAATCATATATTTGAAAGTAAAATCATAGAGGTAATGAAGTAAGAATCATAGGTGTATATAAAAGTAAGAATCATAGGTGTATATGAAAGTAAGAATCATAGGTGTATATGACAGTAAGTTCGTATTCCAAAAGTTGAATCATAGGTTGATATGACATGGCAATCATAGGTGTAAATAGTCAATCTATTTAAGAAAGTTAACTGAATTTTGTTATGGAATTAAGAATCATAGGTGTAGAATTAAAAACGACATCATCAGGTGTTTAAACTGAAAGCAAGGTGTGAATCATTGTAAGAACAGTAAGAATCATAGGTGTATTTAGGAAAGTGGCAATCTCAGGTGTATATAAAAATAAGAATCATAGGGGTATAAAAGTGGCAATCAAGATGATGTATACCAAGTAAAAAGAAGATTGAAAGTAAGAATCATAGGTGTATATGAAAGTAAGAATCATAGGTGTATATAAAAGTAAGAATCTTAGGTGTATTTGAAAGTAAGAATCATAGGTGTATATGAAAGTAAGAATCACAGGTGCATATAAAAGTAAGAATCATAGGTGTATATGACAGTGGCAATCATAGGTGTAAATAAAAGTAAGAATCATAGTTGTATATGAAAGTAAGAATCATAGGTGTTATGAAAGTAAGAATCATAGGTGTATATTAAAATAAGAATCATAGGTGTTTATGAAAGTGGCAATCATAGGTGTATATAAAAGTAAGAATCATAGGGGTATATGAAAGTGGCAATCATAGATGTATATAAAAGTAAAAATCATAGGTGTATTTGAAAGTAAGAATCATAGGTGTATATGAAAGTAAGAATCATAGGTGTATATAAAAGTAAGAATCCTAGCTGTATATAAAAGTAAGAATCATAGGTGTATATAAAAGTAATAATTATAGGTGTAAATAAAAGTAACAATCATAGGTGTATATAAAAGAAAGAATCATAGGTGTATATAAACGTAACAATCATAATAATAATAATAATAAATTCTTTAAGCGCCAAACACGGCGCATAAGGCAGAAACCAGTGCTCTCCAGGTTGTTCGTTGTGACGCCACTCCTCTTAGCTCTTGCACATTATTTAGGCCCAACGTTCTTCCTTCTCTTATTATTGTTCTTCTGAGTGTTTCTTTTGGTCTTCCTTTTTTCCGCTTACCCTCAGGAACCCAAGTGAGCGCCTGTAGTGGTATTCTGTTGTTTTGCATTCGTAGGACATGACCGATATATGACCATCGTCTTTTCCTTATATAGTCGGAGACATATTTCTGCCTAGAGTCTTCTCTTATTTGTCGATTAGTCTTGAATTCTTTCCAACTGATGTTCATGAGTTTTCTAAGACATTTGTTCTCGAATGTATTCAGCTTGTTCTCCAATGATTTTGTTATTTTCCAACTCTCACAGCCGTATGTTAACACTGAGATAACATTTGAATTAAACAGACGAAGCTTGGTATGTATATTCAATGATCGTAATTTCCAAATGTTAGATAATCTATTGAAGGCGCTAGCTGCCAAAGCAATTCTAGTATGGATTTCTCTTGTTGTGTCACCATCCTGAGTCATTTTACTGCCTAAATAATTGAAACTTTCAACTTTCTGTAGTTTTTCCCCGTTCAAGATGATATCAAAGGTCTCGTTAGAAAAGTTCATAGCTTTAGTTTTAGAGGCATTTATTTGGAGACCAATTTTAACCGAGAGATGACACAAATTATTTATTGCTTCATGGGATTGTCTTGGTGTTGAACTTAAGAATGCTACATCATCTGCGAAATCCAGGTCCCCCAGGAATTTTCCATTTGTCCATTTTATACCCAATTGTTCATTGTGGGTATAGTTTCTCATAACCCAATCAATAGCTATTCCAAAAAGTAGTGGTGACATAATACAGCCTTGTTTCACCCCTGTTTCTACTGTAAACCATTCTGTATTCCCTTTATTTGTTCTAACACAACATCATTGTCATATAGCGCTTTATTATATTCACAAATTTTGTTGGAAAACCATAGATTGTAAGTATCTTCCACAATGATGGGCGGTGTAGACTATCAAAGGCTTTTTGAAAATCGACGAAGGTGATAATAAGTGGCGATTGCCTTTCCACTGATTCTTCATAATTGTCTTAGTGTAAAAGTAAATACATGATCGTTTCAAAGGTGTATATAAAAGTAAGAATGCATTTAGGTGTAAATAAAATAATAATTTTAGGTGTACTGATAATAGTGAATACCATAGTTATAAAAGAAAGAATCATAGGTGTATATAAAAGTAATAATTATGGGTGTAAATAAAAGTAACAATCATAGGTGTATATAAAAGAAAGAATCATAGGTGTATATAAACGTAACAATCATAGGTGTACATAAAAGTAACAATCATAGGTTATATAAAAGTAAGAATCAAAGGTGTATATAAAAGTAACAATCCTATGTGTATATAAAAGTAAGAATCATAGATGTATATAGAATTAAGAATCTTTATTACTATGTCTTTTTATAATCGCATTAAAAATAGAAAGTTGTTGATAAGGACTGTATTATTTACACCAGTGTTACTGTAAGGTTTGTTGTACAATGAAGACAAACAAAGGTCAACTCGACCTACGCAGTGGTGTGTAGATTTGGAGTGAGAATACAAAGGTTCGCGAATGATGGCAATGTTCTGTAGAGTTGACAAAAGAACATTCTCACTCACACATGGCTGGAAGTCAGAGACGTTGATAAACTACTGTGGTCGTTTTCGTACAGTTTAATTTGACACACACTCGGACAGCACAGGTACAGTTACTGTAAACAGGTTGGCACAAATCATCACACAGTTGATCCATGGTCTACAAAATTATATGGGCATTCATGTTGAATAAAAGTACAATGCAATGTCAATAGACCAGCACTCAGAGTTCCAGTGCATATATAATTCTCAGGTCTTACTGACAAATCGCGTCAGTGAATACATAATGTTCAATAATGGTTCCTAGACCGAACCTCTTCTAGCGAAGATTCCTTTAGGCAAAGTTCAACGAATATCTCTGGTAACAATGTTAAACCACAAGTAGTGGGTACTCTTTTACAGCAGTAATCTCCTGATCATCACCTGATAATAAAGGGGGTCCCTGTTCTCTGATTGATGATCGACAAAAAGAAGGATTCCAAAAATGGCTTCTTCATCAGTGAGCTCTCGCTCACCCAGGATGCAAACTATGAAGCGAAATCAAAGCGCTGATCGTTCATAGATATCCTCATAGAGCTGTATATATTCTTCCATCAATAATACTGGTTTCACCATATTATTTAGTGCTGCTAGGTATACATGTCATCGTCATCTGTTTAATAATCATCTGGACGTACGATAATACGACTGTCCATCTCTAATACGACGGCTTAGGAAAAGTTCAGAAGAAATGCGACTTTACCTTGTCATCGAAAATCACCCTAGCACATGCACCTGCCATTCCTTGGCAATAAGAATAAACACTGGGGAGAATCCTAATACAAGATAAGTATAAAGAGACTATCTCGTTCCCCAACTAACACAGAGATAAATCTTCGGACTTCAGTCCGGTACACCATTCATCAGGACGACATGACACACGGCTTCGTCTTTTCGTCTCAGTCGACGCATGCGCAGAAACCACAACCCCTCACCTCAGTGTTCAGCTTAGAGAATATAGTCCGACCTAGACATGAAAAGATATAAAGACCAAAGACTAAATCGCCTTAAATAGACAAGGAATAAACATCGACTCGGACCATAAACACTCCTGCATAAACCTAAGCAAGAACAATCTATTTCAAACCAAACAAAGAATATATCGCTGTAAACCTAGATCCCTACGCTGAGTTCGATATTCAGGAAAGATACAAGAACAGATAACTCACAGAATGAATACACATCGACTAATCTGAGTTCTGTCCCTTCGACTTAAGAATCGTGAATTCAAAGATAAATATATTTTTATCAGACAAATAATTACATTTTACATTTGTATGCGTAACAACAGTAATCCGTGCGCCACACAAAAGAATATGTGCGCAACAGTTGTATAATTATGATATTTTAAAATAATGTTTAGGCAGAAGAATGAGTAAACTGCCATATTATTACACATTTTCAATTACGGTTTCTATGAAATTGCATACATGTACTTTCATAAGTTGTGTTTGTGACGAATAGAAAGATTGAAATGATACGACAGGGTCACCAGCGTGGAAACTTTGAGAAAACCTGTTGACAGCATCATTAAGAAATCCTTGTTAAGGAATCCACAGAATAAGTGTGACGGAATAGTCATCTAAATTCGTTGGTCCTCTGTGTTTTGTCTTCATATTCTCTCCGTCAGGTTACTCGACCCTCCTTTCTTATGCTCTTTTTTTATTATTGTGTGTACACTTTCATTAAACGAGGTTATGTATAGTCACGCCCACGCGGTTTACATTCTAATCGTAAGAAAGTAACATCTTGGAAAGAGATTATCAGTAAAAATCTAGGATAGATAGGTGATATAGTAAGTTTTGTAAACATGACAAGTAACACGGAAGTGTCAAGACCTTATATGGTCATAAAGTACATTCAGATATGTTTGAAAATAACATTTAAGGGCAATATCTTATGTCGTCAAGTAGTAATATCAGTATGAGGATGAGGAGAAGGACGACCATAATGAGATGCTTCCTGGCAGTTGGTTTGGTATTGGAATGCTGGACTAAACTGCTTCTGATTGGATCTTTTTCAAATAGA
The DNA here is from genome assembly GCA_024509875.1 of Oreohelix idahoensis. NCBI lineage: Eukaryota > Metazoa > Mollusca > Gastropoda > Stylommatophora > Oreohelicidae > Oreohelix > Oreohelix idahoensis. The sequence continues at coordinate 325,062 of JAMPIV010017861.1, forward strand.
GAAACATGGACGTGGGAGCTAAATTTTCGCTTATAATTTAAAACATTTTAACACCAACGCACTGCATTTCCATCTTGGCCAAGGAGAAATCTCAGACAGCTAGGATAATTAGGATTCCAGTATAAGACAGGACAGAGTACTAGAGGATCTTCTAAAATTACAGAAGGATAAAACCCCAACTATAGGACTAGAAGTCATACGTCCTCGGAACCTGCCTATAGCGTGAATAGTTGGGATTATACACAATGCAGTAACTCTAACCACATGAGAGACGGCATCTAAAAACAGTTTCCCAACAATATTCGGACCTTTCTTGTGCATCAAGTCTGTAATTCGTCCGATAATCGAAGTACGCTGTAATACGTACATTTTATCATTATTTATATTTTACATTTGACATCTATATATAGCTTACGGATGTACATGAGCTGGCAACCACATCAAGTAAAACAATTGTTCTCATGAACCACCACTGCAAGACCTTGTGACTACTTTGTGCGGGTGTCCTCACACGGAACTAACAGCAAAGGTTATATAACGCTTACGTCACCAGTTTTTCTATATGGCAGCGAGACTTGGACGACCTATGCTAAGCATTAAAGAAAGTTCAATACCTTCCATCTACGGTGTCTACGCCACATCCTCGGTATTTAGTGGAAAGATAAAGAGATAAATGTCGAGGTGTTGTCACGTGCTGGCCTTTAAAGCATGTATACACTACTTAGACAGCGCAGACTACGCTAGCGTGGCCATGTCTGCCGCATGGAAGATGGTCCCATCCTGAAAGATATCTTCTACGGACAATTGGCAGATGGCAAAATAACAGTTGGGCGAAAGCTGAGATTCAAAGATGTGTGTCAGAGAGACATGAGGGCACTGGACATAAATCCAGCAACCTTGGCGGATGAAGCTGCCGATCGCACCAAGTGGCAATGATATCTACGGCGGCAAATCAGATTGGGCGAAAAGAAGCTCTCACAATAAGCAGAAGAGAGGAGAGAAAACTTCGAAATGAACACCAGGAAAATAGGCCGCTGAGGTCTGTCACCGCAGGGGCGCATTCCCATAGTGAGTTATGACTGAAAGGGCTATTATTGCTAATAATCGCTATTGAGTGGATTTTATACACCCGTTTGAATCAGGTTTTTCAAAAAAAAAGATAATAATAATAAATTAATATGCTGCCGAATCACCTTCAACTGGGGACTCAGAAAATACGAGTCAATAATTTTCCTCGCAGAAGAGGAAGAGAATGAAAAGTTCATAACGGTTTAGATGATCTTAGTTGTTATGCTTGCGATTCTGTAGAATTCTGTGAGGCTCCCTTAAATAGAAACATCAGTCTTCTATTGACATCTCTGCCAAGAGTAATCTTGGGCGAAAGTTGCTACCTTTAAAAACCGTCATCATTTTACTCTGAGTTTAACCTTTAGTGGACTACTACTGCAGGGCAGGGCAGACCACCCTGCCACAGTAAGAGAAACAGAGGTAGGGGAAAAAAACACAAGGAGAAGAGAACTTGGGACGGGAATGGAAATGATGAGGAAGAAATGGAATGACCTTGAGCTGATGGCACGTGACAGAAATACTTGGTATACGTTTGTTAAAGACCAGTGCTCCTTGGTGAGGCGGGGTGAAGAGGGGTGACGGGCGACAAACAAATGATCCTTTTTATTACAGGCTTTTCCTTACCTTGCAACGTATGTCACTCTCTTGCCACCTTCAAATCTTGCAATCGATTTTTCAATTACTTCCAGATGAGCAATAGCTCTGAAACTTGGCATAGTTGAATATTCCCCATGACAATACAATAATCAGTCGTAAAAATAATAAAATTAAAATTAATATTAATTTTTTTAATTGGTATTGTATCATACTGAAATGGGCGATAACTGCAAATAATCTAGGTGTATTCTTTCCATACCGCTCCACTACCGCTCCACCTATGTCCCAGTCTTGACATATGGATGCGAGTCATGGGCAATGACTACAACCCATAAAAGCCAGATCCAAACCTCAGAAATGAGGTATCTGAGAAAGGTGGTTGAAGTAACAAGAAGAGACATGGTACGCAACCAGACGATACGTCAAGGCCTAAAATGCCACCCCCTACAGACCCAAGTAGAACAGTCCCAACTAAGATGGTTTGGGCATGTCTGCAGAATGGGAGAAGATCGGCTACCACGACAAGCATGGGAAACAAAGAGCCAAGGATCCAGACCCCGAGGACGACCCAGAGTCCGCTGGGAGGACAACATTAGACAATCTTTGAAGGACCAAGGACTAGAATGGAATCAGGCCAGGAGGAAGACAGCCGATAGAATAGTCTGGCGCTCTCTCTTCCAAACCTCTACACCTCACGGTAGAAGGGGAACGACTAAGTAAGTAAGTAAGTAAGTATTCTTTCCAACAAGATTGTCTCTCTTGAGAGAAATATTGAATATTGAAACTTCTCTCCCCCCTTTCCACACACACACTGTCGCACGCGCGTGCACAGACATACACACAACTGACAACTACATTTAAAAAAAAATTATTTTACAACCTCCACCTCCTGTGCTCTTGACTCGTTTATCGCAAACTGATGATGTCATTAGCGGAACGATTACATTCGACTTAAATTTAAAATAAAAAAATACTAAAAAGAAGAAAATAAATTTTTTTTTAAACACAGGCTTTTAATGCACTAAAAGGCCACAAATAATTTTTCAAGGAGTTTATAGCTTGCAGTCAAAAGATGTAACTTTAAATTGACAAAAAAGTCTGGGGCGCTTAAGCGCTTATCATATATTTTATCCATATGTAATGAAGTATAAAGCAGAAGTTAATTTCATTTAGAATCAGCGCCCCATGCATTTTGTCAATTTGATGTTACATTTTTTGACTGCAAGCTATAAACTCTGTGAAAAATTATTTGTGGCTTTTTAGTGCATGAAAAGCCTGTGTTTAAAATATTTTTTATAAATTTTTTATTTGTGATATGATCGTTTCTCGTGGACAAAAAAGTGGTGGTAGGGTTAGAGCCCATGAATAGAAGGAAAGAAAAATTAAAATTCTTTTTTCTAATCTTTTATTATATGCACTGAAAAGATAAATTACAATTATCTTCAAGAGCTTTACAAATGTGCAAAGTAGCTTATTTCGGAGTCAACATAATGTGTTCCAAACACGAGCGCCAATCTTGTAAATATGCTGCAGATACTAATAGGTTAATATGTTGACTTTACTCCTTAGCCGCGAAATTGTTTTGACGGGTATGTTTGCTTTATGTAAATAAACAAGCAATGCGAGTTTGTCTTTACTGCGTTTACGTAACGGTAATTCCCACAAAGACGACGGGAAAAACCACCCATTTAGGTCTATAAATATAAATGAAAATCTCCAGTTCTGTTATTGTTTATAATCTCTGGGACTTGAAGAGTTGCCTGTATTCAATGTGAGAATAAATCTGCGTTTTCCTATATTATCATCATCTATTGTAAGTTATTTAGTCTTTTCTTTCTTTTGTTTATTCTTACATTCCAGCACGCAGGTGTGTTGACATAGTAGAAGCTGCTTTTAGGTTTCAGGTAACTAAGGTTAGATTCAAGCTGTTGTATCTATATCTGATATTTTTGTTTCGGTGAGCATTGTGAGATATTTTTTTAATGGTTTTAGTGCTCGCTCTAAAACAAAAATTTAGATGTGTGTTTTATTTGCGAGAGATTATTGTATTCATCACGTTTTTCTTTGAAGCCGCTTTTGTAACCTCGTCCAGAAGATAACACACTGGAAAATCTTCATGACTAACAATTGGGTCAGAATGTTCTGACCTGTTCTAAGAAATCCAGATTTAAATTACGAAAATAAGAATTGTATTTTTCTGTGTGTGTGTGTGTCTGTGTGGGTGTGTGTGTATGTGTGTGTGTGGGGTGGGGTGGGGGAGGGAGGGAGAAGGGAGAGAGAAAAAGGGGGTGGGGTGGGTGGAGAACAGAGAAAATCAGTGCTCCAGTCAAAACAGATTGTATTTTTAGATGTTTTCTTTGGTCATCACTCAACTAAGTGTCTCTTAGGGTGTCGGTAAGTAATTTTATGTGGCATTGAGCCGATGAGCTGAAAAACATTTTGGTACCGTACTCCATTGATCTAGAAAGACACGAACAGTATTAACACTAAAATCTTTTTTTTCCCTAAAACAAAAGACATCCTAGCGGTTAATCGCCCTTTGTTTTAAATGTTTCTTCTTATTTATGAACTTCCCATACAGAACATGCCACTGTTGCGTACATGTTTACTACATGAGCTGAAGCAATCTAAATTGGGAACAATAGTCATGTCTAAGTCTCACTGTGTGCATCGATGCCCTCTTATACGAAGCGGAAGGTCAGGTTCCAGATAGTTCAAAGGAAGTTTGTTTACATAACGTAGGGCATCACTCTTGAGTGTATTCACACCACTTATATATAGACATGATGCAATGAAAGATGTTACACTTGATAGTGACATTTCTGCGTGTGACTAAAATCAGTTGTTATCTCATATATATGACGTTGGTACTCTCTTCTGTTTGTTTGCTTGTAAAAATCTGGCAGTCCATGACATACGGGAACAAACTTAGAAGATTATTATTGCTGATTCTACAGCCTTGAATCTCGCTGTTGTTATTGATGCCTAGTACGTGTTAGCCATACTTCACATTGTTATCAAACTACAAGGGCTTTCATATTTGGATAACCGGCATAATATAACCGATGGACCTATGTGACTAGGTTGAAAAGGATCTGCGTAACCAAAACAAGGCAAAAGTGCTGATTAAATAAGTAAGTGTTAGTGACTTCTCTAGTTACTGCTGACAAGCTGGTGGTAGTTGTAATGGTAGTTGTAGCAGTATTAGATGTTTTAGTGGTAGTACTAGTACACGTAGTGGGTAGTAGGAGTTGTAGTAGTAATTGTCTTAGTGGTAGTAGTAGTTGTAGTCGTGGTAGACGTTGTTGTGGTAGTCGTCGTGGTGATGGTGGTAGTAGTAGTAGCTGTTGTATAGTATAGTATAGTATAGTATAGTATAGTATAGTATAGTATAGTATAGTATAGTATAGTATAGTATAGTACAGCTGTTGTATGGTCATAACTGACTATGGGAATGCGCCCCTGGGGTGATAACCCTCAGCTGCATTTTGTCCCCGTGTACCTTTCGGCGCGTTCTGTTCTCTTCTGCTTGTTGTGAGATCTTCTTTTCGCCCAATATGCGGCGGACATGGCAAAGCCAGAGAAGTCTGCGCGGTCTAAGCAGTGTATACAAGCTGTGAAGACTAGCACGTGACAATACCTCGACATTTGTTAATTCGTCCTTGCACGAAATACAGAGGATGTGACATAGACACCGTAGATGGAAGGTATTGAGCCTTCTTTCTTGCTTAGCCTAGGTTGTCTATGTCTTGCTTAGCCTAGGTTGTCTATGTCTTGCTTAGCCTAGGTTATCTATGTCTTGCTTAGCCTAGGTCGTCTATGTCTTGCTTAGCCTAGGTTGTCTATGTCTTGCTTAGCCTAGGTTGTCTATGTCTTGCTTAGCCTAGGTTGTCTATGTCTTGCTTAGCCTAGGTTGTCTATGTCTTGCTTAGCCTAGGTTGTTTATGTCTTGCTTAGCCTAGGTTGTCTATGTCTTGCTTAGCCTAGGTTGTCTATGTCTTGCTTAGCCTAGGTTGTTTATGTCTTGCTTAGCCTAGGTTGTCCATGTCTTGCTCCCATATAGAAGTGTGCTGGTGACGAACGTATTACACACATCAGATTTGGTCTTCATTGTGAGTTTAGATTTTCCCCACACACGCGTTGTGAGGCGGGCAAAGATGGTGGCAGATTTACGCAAATGAGGCTGTCAATTTTAGTAGCCGTTGTAGTAGTACATGCTGCCATCAATGGTACCTATACCTTGTAGCGGTATGGCAGCTTGTGTACCCTGACAATCCCCAGAGCTATGCCAGTGGGAGTTTTACTCCTGGTAGGTTCAACCAAGCTGGACTGGTCTGTGTGGGTAGGGGTCAGACAAAAGCTGGTACCCTGGTCCTCCAGGTTGGGGGTTTTAGCATAGGGCTGACACCCCTGTCTATGTAAAAAAAAAAATAATGAAGTTACGGAAACAACATCAAATGAACAAACTTTGCTGCGGGATGGACATTCGGAGTCTGTGGCTCGTATGACTGTCAGTGGTGAAAGCCGAAAGGAAGCCACTGACATGAAAACGGATGTCCTGACCGCAAAACAGGATACAAGAATAGGATTTTGGAATGTCAGGACAATGTACGAGACAGGTAAACTAAGACAGGTCACGGCAGAAATGAGAAACTATAGGTTACACATCCTGGGGATAAGCGAGAGCAGATGGACAGGGGCAGGAAAAGTTAAAACAGCAACAGGAGAAACAGTACTTTACTCTGGCCGAGAGGATGGACAGCACAGTGAAGGCGTAGCCATTATTCTACAGAAAGGGATAGAAAGGACATTACTGGAATGGAAACCCATCAACAACAGACTAATACGATTGAGATTGAGAGGGAGATTCACCAACACTACAATAATACAATGCTACGCACCAACGAATGATAGCGATGAGGAGGTCAAGGATGAATTCTATCAACAACTGCAGAAAGAAATGGAGGACACACCTAGATATGATCTTGTTATAGTAATGGGAGACCTCAATGCGAAAGTTGGTACACACAATACATATAATGAAAGAACAATGGGGAAATGCGGCAGCGGAATAGCAAACGAAAATGGGGATAAGCTAATAAGTTTCTGTAGCATTAACAACCTGGTCATTGGAGGAACACTTTTCCCACATAAGGAAATTCACAAGTTAACATGGGAATCACCAAATGGTCGGGACAGAAACCAGATAGACCACATCATGGTTAACGGTAGATGGAGACATGCATTACAAGATGTGAAGGTAAGAAGAGGTGCAGATGTGGGAAGCGATCACCATTTAGTAGTTGCAAAACTGAAAGTGAAACTAAGAAGGGCTGGACCAACTGTAACTACACAGAAAAGGTTTGACATCAGCAAATTGAAGGACCCCCTTACCAGAAAAGCTTTTGCGGCCGACATTAAGAAACGATATCAATTTGCCAAAAGCCAGGAAAAAGACATTGACTGATGATATAGACCAGAATTTTAACACCATTTCAACAATATATAAGGAAAGTAGCAAATCATGCTTAGGATTCCAGGAAAGGAAGAAGCAAGACTGGATAACACCAGAAACACTAAACACCATAAAGATGAGAAAGGAAATGAAAAGAAAGAAAACAGAAGCGAAGTCCCCCAGGTTAAAGCAACTATATAGCGAACAGTACAGTCAACTGGACAGGGAAGTTAAACGCCAAACCCGAGCCAACAAAAGGAATTTCCTAGACGATCTTGCAAAACAGGCAGAAGAGGCAGCACTGAGAAATGAACAAAGCACAGTATACAAAATAACTAAATTCATCAGCGGAAAACAAGGTGCAAACAATATTACATTAGTAAGAGATAAGCAAGGAAATCTCATTAAGACAGCAGAGGGACAGAAAACAAGATGGGCAGAGCACTTCAGAGAAACTCTGAACAAGGAAATACCAAAGACACAATTGAATGTTCCTGAGGCTGAAAACGATCTAGATGTAAATACAGACATTCCACGAAAAGAAGAAATCATCACAGCAATCAAAGGGTTAAAGAACGGTAAAGCTCCGGGCCATGATAACTTAAATGCAGAGCTATTTAAGACAGACCCTGAGCTAGCAGCAGAACTATTAGAACCACTATTTGCACAAGTGTGGAAAACGGGGACAACACCATCAGAGTGGAACAAAGGAATAATTGTCAAATTGCCCAAGAAGGGAGATCTTTCAGACTGCAATAATTGGAGAGGAATCACTCTTCTCTCAGTTCCCAGCAAAATACTAGGCAGGATAATTATACAGAGAATTTCAAAGGCAGTAGACTACAAACTGAGGAAAGAACAAGCAGGATTTAGAAAGAACAGAAGATGTGTAGACCATATATTCACTCTCAGGAACATTATAGAGCAGTGCTCAGAATGGCAAAGACAGCTTTACATAAATTTTGTTGATTTTGAAAAGGCTGTTGACAGCATACATAGGGACAGTCTATGGAAAATACTGAGGGCTTATGGAATTCCAAGCTGCATAGTGTCAATCATAAAAAGCCTCTATGCCAACTTTACGTGTAGTGTTGGGCAGAGCAACCTAACCTTCGAGGTGAAGACAGGAGTACGACAGGGATGCCCCTTATCAACCACTCTATTTTTAACAGTCATAGACTGGGTGATGCGCCAGACAACAGAGGGCAGTCCAAGAGGAATAAGATGGACTACATTTTCAACATTGGAAGATCTGGAATATGCAGATGACATTGCACTGCTGGCACATTCACATCAACACATCCAGGAAAAAACGGATAGACTTAATAAATTTAGCCAGCAGGTGGGCTTGAACATCAATTTAAAGAAGTCTGAGGTCATGACGCTCAATGTGAGCAACCCTGAGCTCATATCGGTAAGGAATCAGCAACTGGTACAGACAGATACCTTCACATACCTAGGAAGCATAGTAACACCAGATGGTGGGGCAGGCAAAGACATCAACATCAGAATGAATAAGGCAAGAACAGCCTTCTTTAGCCTAAATAACATCTGGAAGTCCTCCCAATACAGCACAAGCACAAAATTAAGATTATACCAGAGTTGCGTGCTTTCTGTGCTTCTCTATGGTGCGGAATGCTGGAGAGTCACAGAGAAAGAAATGTCAAAATTGTCCTCTTTTCACACAACATGCCTAAGAAAAATTCACCGAATCTTTTGGCCGAATACCATCACCAACCAAGATCTGCTTACTCGTAGCAAGCAAGAGGACATGCATACCATCATAGCTGGCAGACGCTGGAGCTGGGTTGGTCATGTCCTCAGAAGAGACCCCGATGCCATCACAAGAACAGCTATGCTTTGGACCCCTGAAGGAAAGCGAAAGAGAGGCCGACCAAAAACAACTTGGCGGAGGACTGTGGAGGCTGAGATGCAAAGAATTAACCAGAGTTGGTTCACTGTACGAAGGATGGCCACCGACCGTGCAAAGTGGAATCAATTTGTTGTTGCCCTACAAGACGCCACTAGGCGTGATGGCCACTGACTGCTTTGACGGTCGGTGGTTAAGGATCGAAGAAGAAGTAGTAGTAATAGTTGACGTGGTGATAATAGTCGTGGTAGTGGTGGTTGTAATGGTGGTGTGATAGTAGTAATGGTGGTAGTATTAGTTGAAGTGGTTTTAGTAGTAATTGTGTTAGTAGCAATGGCGGTAGTAGCAGAGGTCGTTGTCGTGGTGGGTTAGTGGTGGGAGTATTAGTGGGAGTGGTGGTAGTAGTGGAGGTAGTGGTGGTAGTAGTGGAGGTAGTGGTGGTAGCAGTGGAGGTAGTGGTGGTAGTAGTGGAGGTAGTGGAGGTAGTAGTGGAGGTAGTGGTGGTAGTAGGAGTAGAAGTGATAGTAGTGGTAGTAGTAGACGTAGTGGTGGCAGTAGGAGTAGAAGTGATAGTGGAGGTAGTAGTGGAGGTAGTGGTGGTAGTAGGAGTAGACGTAATAGTGGTGATAGTAGTGGAGATAGTGGTTGTAGTAGGAGTAGAAGTGATAGTGGTGGTAATAGTGGAGGTAGTGGTGGTAGTAGGAGTAGAAGTGATAGTGGTGGTAGTAGTGGAGGTAGTGGTGGTAGTAGGAGTAGAAGTGATAGTGGTGTTAGTATTTTCTTCCTTATCTTGTCCGGATAAAAGATAAGTACCGGACTATCCGTTTCCTGAAAATCAGTGGCGTGCTTGTAGTAGTAGTACTAGTAGTGGTGGGGCGCTTGTAGCAGTGTAGAAGTTGCAGTTGTGATAAAGGAAGTAGTAGTGGTAATGGTAATGATAGCAATGGCTGTGGTAGTAGTTGGGTTGGTGGTACTGGTAGCCGTAGCGAAAGTTTTAGTGGTAAGTATAGTGTTAATGTAGTAATAGTGATAGATGAAATAATTGTGTTGTAGTGTTCGATGGTACTGTAGTATTAGTAACAGCAGTAGTAAAAGTAGTATAATATTGTAGTACTATTTATTCTTGTGGTAAATAAGAGGAGTAATAGTAGCAGCTATAGGGATAACAGTAGTAGTGGTTATGGTGGTGATAATGATACCTCTTAATAGTAATTGTGGTAGCGATAGTAGTAAATGTGGTAGCGATAGTAGTAATTGTGGTAGCCATAGTAGTAATTGTGATAGCGATAGTAGTAATTGTGAAACCTCCGCTGCATGACGGCACCCATACTTTGGTTAAGGCTTTCTACAGGGGAACAAGTGGCAATGGTGTCTTCATGCTCCTTAGGAAGCTAACGGGAAAGTAATGCTGGTGGTATTTGTAACAGAAGTATTAGTTATAGCAGGGATAATGCTACTCTATATTGTTATACCCGTTATGAATTCTCACGTCTTGCTATAAAAATCTTTTACTACTCATTTCACATGTAAATGTCTCAGATGTGGTCATGTTTTGACCTCCTACCTGAGGTCACTGTGCTACATGAAACAATGACCACTCTTCTTCTTCTATCTCAATCCGTGCTCCCTACGAAGAATGAGCTATTAATGCACCTACTCTCTTTCAAGGCACATGAGATGAAGCATTAAATATGCTTTTGCAGTGATAATTTCGGGTGAACTTTGTTCTACAACGTGTGGTTGCCAGCGCAATGCACAACTTGACATTTGTCGCCTGTTCCGAAATTCACAAAGGAGCAGCGGAGTTATAATTTCTAAGTCACGTGAGATACCTCCCAAGCACCACCCGCAGTTAAAAAAAAAACATTACTACTGTTTTATTGTACTTCATAAATTGACTACTCAGATCTGACAATTACGTTTATTTGCTTTTTTGTGACAGACGCACCAGCCCTGAGTGAAGATGAGAACTCCAGACGGAATAAAGCTTCTTGCTCTAGCAGCAGCAGTCTTCCTGATAGTACAATCAACAACTGTCTCGGGCATGTCTGTCAACTCCTCATCAGTTGGCGCTTCTATATTTGGTGGTAAGGAGACAGCAGCTGCAGAAATATCTGGACGGAGCTTAATGAAGGTCTTGGCTGTAATAATTGTGCTGATTTTATCCGTGGCACTTATCTTCGCTTGGGCGTTCATTTCCCCTAAATGTTTGTCCAGGGTGTCAACAGGTTCAGATCTTCACGAGGCTGGCTGTCTGCCGAGGCAAGACCTCAAAGAAGTGCTCATCCAAAGTGATGCAGACAATTCATCTCTTGATCAGTTTGAAAACATTCATGCCAATTTAAGTACCAGTATTGTCTACAAAGGTGACAAGAATGCTGACAGAGAAGCTGCACTACGTGATTGAACAAATTTACACGTATTTCACAGCGAATTCTGCGATATCCCTTTCTAGATAGTAGTAGATTTAGAAGCATGTATATTATTTTTTATTTTATATTTTTCGTATTTACTTTAAAAATGGCATTACGGTTTAACTAAACACATAGAAATATCTTCTTTTTTTTAAATAAACTTTCTCACTTCGTAAATACGACACTGGAATATTTTGTGGCAACATGACAAACTGAAGTAAAAAAACACTAACAGAAACAAACCTACAAAATTGATGCTCAACAATGGGGACCTGTAGTTGTGGGGCGACACGATCACTTATAGACGAAATGGCGTTCTTCATCAGCCCTAACATATGTCTTCTATTGTTCTGCTTTGATAATCAGAATGAAGACAAACATCAGCACACTGGTGCGAATAGCTCACATGGCGCCGACGTGCCAATGTACAACCTTGAACTTGTCAACAGCACTATTATATATATATATATATATATATATATATATATATATATATTTCCTGAGTCATGTTGATAACACAAAAAGATTATGGTTTTTTTCTGTCCTTCTTGAAAGACTTTACACAAGTCATCAAACCAGCACAAACACGTGACACGGAATTTTCGTTATTATTATTACTCGTATGACGATTTTAAAAATGTAGATGTATCGAAACATCTGACCATCCATTTTCTCCAGACAGTTTGCAAGTCAGGGCCTTAAGCAACATGTTTCACATTACGTTTTCCCTTATGTTGCTATAAAACACAAAATATTAAACGATCTCTTCACAGCACGAATATTTCACAAAATATTTGAGAATTCGTTAAATTTTATTTACTTTTCTGTTCGCTTATCGCATTTGTGACGGTATTGCCTCCCCTGCTTTGCAGTAGTGGTCCAGCAATGACCGAAACGCAAGAGTATCTAATATGGGTCTTCAATGGAGTCTATTTGTACACAAGATTACTCTTCGCAGAAATGTAGATAGAAGAGTAGTAAAGCTTATATCACATGGGAGTCTTCACAAGAAATTAGAGTAAGCGAAAACAATGCTGGCTGTCGCTGAGAACGTTAATTCTGTAACCTGCCGACCACTTTTGTGAAGAATTCAAGCACTTATTTATCAGTTCGTTAAGCCCCCACCAATGATTTACTCAGTGGAATTCTATTATTTAAGTATAGCTCTGTTTAGAATGTATGTAGTAATTGATTGAGACAAATATGCAGTAACTTTAAAATGATCAAATTGAAATTAAATTTGTAACATTACAAATAAAAAAATTTAATAATCACTTTAGTTTTAACAGTTTGAAAATAATTTGAATAGTTATGGCTAAAGAAAAGCTATCATCCTCGTATTTGGGGATTGTGAAAAAGGGTAAAAAGTTCAGGTGGCAGCATATGTTTGAACTAAGCTGTCATTGACGGTTCTGTCTCTTCACACTGATAACTCGTCTCCGGTCAAGGGTGTTGGGTGTGGCTCGTCTCCAAGAAACTTCAAGGAAAGTCTACACAGTGCGTCCTTTGTCTTAAAGTGTAGGCAACTGATTCTGTCTTGTTCCAGAAATAGTACGTTCTGCTGGTACCACCAATAAGCTAATCCTGGCTACAACTTCTTGCACAGATGAATAAGAGAGACGAATCTTACACGTGTCTGGGATTTCTTTTAATTTTGCAATAGATTGCCCCTTCTGACTCCGTGTGTCGTCAGTTTTCCTAGTCCGGGGTTTTCCTTAATAAAATTTGAAAGAGATTTCCTGTGCTTTATAAGTCTTATCTGGTTCTCCAATAAAATGTCCGGATAAAAATTAGGAATTACGACTCTAGTTCTTCACTCTGGCAAAGGTCTGATGTCTTGGCGAGCGTGAAACTCACAGAGAAATAAAAATGTGAACTTGTCAGCCTATATTCCCTCCTGTGATGTTATGAATCTAATCAGAAAGATCCAGTCATTTCAAATCACGCAGATAGGGTGTGATATTTCAAAATATTCCCACGTGAAATAAGGTGCGTGCCTGAAAAGGTCACGTATTGCCATACATGGACATCTGATGCCTTGCATACGCTCTCACAAACACATATGTAGACATATTGTCTAAAATGTACTAAATCCATGATTACTTTTTAACAAGTGACCGGAAGCGGTTACATCACTCTTGTCTACCCACAGGTGTCACGCAGACGGTAATGTTGTCTTATCATCGGTTCAATCTAAACACGCCGGTGACTATCTTATCTCAGATCCTCGTAGGCTGGGATGACCAGGTAACAAACCGGTGACATATCTGCAAGGAGTATCATCAATGTGATATTTATCACCTACAGGGTGATTTGATAAAAAAATCACATATCTGCTACTTAGCAGAAGATTAAAGAAAGAAAGAAAGAAAGAAAGAAAGACAGACAGAAAGAAAGAAAGAAGACGGCGATAATTGACAGCATCTAATAGAAGTCAGTACCACAAATGTACCGATACTACCGGAGAGAACCAAAGATCGATAATGGTCGCCCCGTTTCGTCACAGCATTCAGTGGCTTTGGGAGAAGCGGTTTTCGCTTCTGAGAGAGCAATTTTGTCTTGGGCGTTGCTATAGTAACCTGAAGATTTGTTTATATTGTGAATATACTTTTCTATCTGGCGTCTGCCAACTCTGGCGCTAGATCCAGTGTTTTTGAAGTGTTGAGTTGGTAGATAATTGTTGTCTTTTAATTTAAGAAATGATGTCTTGTTTTAAAAGGACGCATGTTACAGAATGTTATACGTCTGCTTGCTCGCCAGTGCTTTACATGAAGTGTGCATCAATTATCGAACATAATATGTGCTGTGGTCCTAATTTAGGTATATAATTTTTAATGTGAGCTCATTTTTTCATTGCTCTTATCTCTGATATTATTATTATTATAGCAATAACCCGTCAAAATTGACATGTTTTTAATTATAGTGTGTAGGGAAACAAAACAATTATTGCTAATTTTCAGTTGCACCTTTCGAAAATAGAAAAGTGCGCAAATGACGCAAATAATCATTATTATTGTCGTCAGCCTTGGCCTCGCCTAGACAACTTAGGCCTTCAACAAATCATGCCAATTTTTTCCGGGCTGTGCCATCTGTTTCAAGTCTTCGTTGTTTCCTCTATAAATAGTGTGTGGTGTCAATTACTTTACAAGTCAGGAGGTTAACAGTTACGAGGTTTGTAACATTAACCTTCAAGCACCTCTTTATTGATGATAAACGGATGTTATGATTTATTTTAATGACTTCGTTATATATATATATATATATATATATATATATATATATATATATATATATATATATATATATATATATATATATAGAGAGAGAGAGAGAGAGAGAGAGAGGAGAAGAAGACGATGGCGATGGATAGAACACACACTGAGGAAACCTGTTGATAGCATTACAAGGCAGTCCTTGTTCTGGAACCCCCAGGGCAAGAGAAGCAGAGGTAGACCAAGAAGCACATAGAGAGGAGAGCTGGAAACAGAGGTGAAAATGATGAGGAGAACGTGGAAAGAACTTGAGATGATGGCACGTGACAGGAGGACTTGGCATGTGTTTGTTGAAGGCCTATGCTCCTTTGGGAGTGGAGGATTATGATGATGATGATGATGATGATATATATATATATATGAAATCTATAAAAGTTATATTACTTTATACCTTTGAAAGATACTTATCTGAAAGCCCTGATAGATAGTCATCAGCTTTTGTATAGTTAATTAGTACATGACCAAATTTGTTCACTTATTCTATGAGAAAATCACCAATATAGAACTGATGGAAAGACCAAAGAAACTCCAGGGAATAAAGAAGTGATGGAAAGTCTTGGTGTTGAGTAAGAGACACAGTGAGGAAAACCAACTGATGAGGAAAACTAACAACTGATGAGGAAAACTAACAACTGATGAGGAAAACCAACTGATGAGGAAAACCAACAACTGATAGCTTTACAAGTCAGTGCTTGTTCTGGGCTGCCGGGGATAGCAGAATTAAAGGCAGAACTCAAATGCCGGGAAACGAGAACTGGAGACAAACTTAATGCGGACTAAACAGACACGGAGTGACCTTGACCGAACGTCACATGGAAGGAAGTCTGGACGTGAACTTTGCCCTATGCTCCACTTAGAAGTATAAAGGAATGAATGAGGAAAATTGTTGTTGTTGTTGTTGTTGTTTTGATGAGGTGATGGGTGGAGAGCGGGCACTTAACAGCTGACCATTATTGCCTCTTCTCGTTCCATCTTGGTCTACCCTGTTCAACCTGAAAATTGGTTATAATTGGGGTATTTAGTGTCATTTTATTTACTAATTTTGTATTAAGTTTAAATAACTGTTGTCTTTTGCAGTTGCTGGTTTTATTTTATATTAGTATTTGTCATTTTATTTTCAGTTTTTTGTATTGTATATAGATAGCTATTGTCCTTTGCACTTGGTTTTAATTTGTATTAGTGTTTTTTTGTTTTTTTTTTTTAAAATCTCGTTGCCTTTCCTTGTCCTGTGAGTAGTTAATGGGTTTGCTAATGTTCTGGTTTTATTTTTTTAATGATTTGTTAGTTTTTCTTGCATAATTTCTATTTGGTTGAATGTCTTTTCTGAAGTACTAACCTTATATGTTTTTCTTTGTTTTATGTATATATCTTTTAAGTATTGATTGGGCATCTCTTGGGGCATCTATACTTAAAACCTTATCTCCTGTTAAGTCTATATTGTGACTTCTATAGTAAGTTTTTAATTCTAGCCTTTGTTGTTCGTACTTTTTACAGTGGATCAGGTAGTGGTCTATGTCATTCTCTTCCTGACATTCTTGGCAGTGAGGTTCCTCTATCATAAAGTATGCTGCACCGAGACGGAGACGCCACAGTTCTCTGTTCGGTGGTATCTTTAATTCTTCTCTGACCTGGCACGTCCTTGTTGGTTCTTTCAGCAGTTTGAAAGCGTGTCTGCCTTTTCTACTGTTCTTCCGTGTTGTATTCCATTCCTCGTTTATAGTTATCTTCACTTGGCTCTTGATCTCCGACCTTCCCAGTCCTGCTCTTATTTTGTTTTTACTCATTCTTCCATACTTGGCGTTCTGGTCTGCCAACTCGTTACCAGCTATACCTATGTGTGCTGGAACCCACACTAGCCTTACACTACATCCTCTGTTCCCTAGTGATGTATTAATTGCTAGAATTTCTTCCTTTATGTCTGGCCGGCTACATTTACCTGGGTGTTCTAGTGCTTGTAGTGATGATAGTGAGTCTGTAAATATCGTAACAGCTTCTGGTGGGTTATTTTCAATTATTTCTAAACTTTTTAAAATTGCTACCATCTCTGCGGTAAAAATCGAAGCCCCTTCAGTTATACTGTAGCTTTTTTAAATTCCCCATTGCGGTATTACAACTCCTGCACCTAGTTGCCCACTATCACCCTTGGATCCATCAGTGTAGACGGCCAGACTTTGTTTAGTTAGTTGATCTATGACCTTTCTACTTATCATTTTGGCTTCCTTATCTTCTATGTTTTGTTTGATCTTTTCAGTAAGTGAGTAGTCTATGATTGGTGTTTTTAGTTCCCAGGGTGGTATTTTGCTTCTATATTTATTACTATTTTAAATTGTGTTTGATAGTTCTTTGAGCTGCGTTAGATCTTCTATAGTTCTCCACCCTGTTGGATATCTTGTTTAAGGGGATGTACCATGAGGAAAATTGAATTCCCCTGTCATTTATCTTACAGGGAGACAACATTTCCTTACGACATTAAAGTTGTTGTATTAAAGTTACCTACCTTTGCTTCATTTACAAGGGCTTATATCCCTTTATTACAGCCACTATGTGCTATAGCAGTCTGATATTTATGTGTATTGAATGCGAACTTTGCTGCCACTGCCTACACGCCTTCTGTTAATTAAAGCAATACATTTTGACGTTGTAACTTCATGACCACGAATTTTTTTTTTAAATGTGGCATTAAAATAACACGTTTCATCAACGTATCTCTGTTTGCTTTTGGTTTCTTTGCGGTACCAATTATGTGTTACGTGTGTGTTTTTGTTTAATATTCATGACATTCAACATTATAATTCAATGAACAACAACAACAAATTACATATAAAACAACATACCACATTGTGCAATGAATGCATTGTGGTACTGAGACGTTCCGAATAATAACCAGAATAATAACCTTAATAATAACCAGAATAATAACCAGAATAATAACCAGAATAATAACCAGAATAATAACAAGGCAACACCAACTATTCCATTATCACTCCTTATGGAGCATAGAACTCCATCTGGCCTCCTTGTGAAAAATCTCAGCAAACAATTCATGTGCGGTGCAGCAGTGGTATCTGTAACAATTTGTTTCACGTGATGAGATTGACAGCCACATACAAAATTTATTTTAGTCGCCTGATACGACATGCAGTGGTGACCAGTGGTTCTGTTCTTTCAATTTTCCCTCGAGAACCCCGGGCCCTACTCGAGCACACCTGGCACTACTACTCGAACATTTTGGGCATTACTACTCGAAAACCCCGGGCATTAATATTCCAGCACACCGAGCATTACTACTCGAACACTTTGGGCATTACTACTCCAGCACACCGGATATTATTACTCCAGAACACCAGGCATTACTACTCCAGCACACCGGATATTACTACTCCAGAACACCAGGCATTACTACTCCAGCACACCGGATATTACTACTCCAGAACACCAGGCATTACTACTCCAGAACACCGGGCATTATTACTCCAGCACACTGGGAATTACTACTCCAGCACACCGGGTATTACTACTCCAGCACACCGGGCATTACTACTTGAGCACACCGGGCATTACTACCCCAGCACATCGGAAATTACTACTCCAGCACACCAGGTATTACTACTCCAGCACACCGGGCATTACTACTCCAGCACACTAGGCATTACTACTCCAGCACACCGGGCATTACTACCCCAGCACACCGGGCATTACTACTCCAGCACACCGGGCATTACTACCCCAGCACATCGGAAATTACTACTCCAGCACACCGGGCATTACTACTCCAGCACACTAGGCATTACTACTCCAGCACACCGGGCATTACTACTCCAGCACACTAGGCATTACTACTCCAGCACACCGGGCATTACTACCCCAGCACATCGGAAATTACTACTCCAGCACACCAGGTATTACTACTCCAGCACACCGGGCATTACTACTCCAGCACACTAGGCATTACTACTCCAGCACACCGGGCATTACTACTCCAGCACACCGGGCATTACTACTCCAGCACACCGGGCATTACTACTCCAGCACACCGGGCATTACTACTCGAGCACACCGGGCATTACTACTCCAGCACACCGGGCATTACTACTCGAGCACACCGGGCATTACTACTCCAGCACACCGGGCATTACTACTCCAGCACACCGGGCATTACTACTCCAGCACACCGGGCATTACTACTCCAGCACACCGGGCACTAATACTCCAGCACACCGGGCATTACTACTAAAGCACACCGGGCATTACTACTCGAGCACACCGGGCATTACTACCCCACCGCACTGGGCATTACTACTCAAGCACACCGGGCACAACTACTCGAACACTTTGGGCATTACTACCCGAACTCTCTGGGCATTACTACTCGAACATCCCGGACATTACTACTCCACCACACCGGGCATTATTACTCGAGTACACCGGGAACTACTACTCGAACATTTTGGGCATTACTGTGGCTACGTTAAAATTCTAGGGTATTGATATGTAATGTGTTGTGGTGGTTTGCATACACACACACAGATATTTAACAAGTCTAATAATAGTAATAAAATGTTATAACACACTGAACTAACTCGAGATGTGTAAAATTTGGATAGTAATTTTCTTTAAATTTATTTGTTCTGAACCAAGGTTTTATTTTGGCCAGAACATATGAAAGGTTTTGCAATTATGAAAGAAATGCATGAATATGACATAATAAATGCAAGGTGTGTACATATGTATGTTACTAGACTAGTTAATATTACTACTGTTTATAGTTGTAATCTAATTGGGAGAACATTTAATGGATGTGCTGTTGGGGTGGCCTCATCACTCCCTGTCTATGGCGACTACACATTGTCCAGTTATTTGATGGAAATTTTATGGGTGTGTTAGAAAATAAGTTGAGTTGGTGAATTCTCAGCAGACCAGACGCTCACGTAGCTTGAATGTGTAGCTCTGGTGCTGAGATCTGGTGGCCCCACCTCTCCGTGCTTGGGGGCAATATCAGGCTGCTCTGCCAAAATATAAACTGCACGGGTCCACTCTTGTATTAGTAACTCATCATTTGACACCACATTGGTGCCAAATAAAAACTCACAGCTCTGCAATAAAGTATTGGTCATGTGTCAGAATTCCATCCTCTAACCCATTTCTGGACACAACACTACACACAACAACAACACCACATAGACGGGTCAGATCTTTTTGACCAAACAACACATCTTACCAAGTTGGTTTCACATAGGATAAGTTCTCCCAGACTACATATTCTGAAATATGTTCATTAGCTTTCTGCCATAGAATAGGATAGGTGATATGTTTCACTGATCTCAACACTTGATCTGTCCTTCATAATCCTTACTGGAGTTTATGTATTTTATTTGTCTCTAGACCCTGAACTGGGGCGGGGGGTCTAGAGCGAATCCTTACTTGTTGTAAGGGATAGATTTTGATATGGCAGTATCAAATCACTCGAAACATTAAACACATATTAAAATATACAAAGAAATACTTTCAGTCTTACCAGAATTATGAATATAGAACACAGTTAATTGCTAGCAAAACTCAGCTGAGCTGCTGGCTTTAGTATGGCGTCCCTCTAAAGATATCAATTTGCTTCTGGGAATACACCACTATATTATTTACTGTGTCTACTAGGACAACTTATAACGAATGGCAAAAATGCGCGTCTGAGCGCCGATAATATATTCATCTATGGCCAATCACCGCCTTTTTTCCTTTCAAATTCAAACCTACTACCAAAAAGTCATTTCAGTCATACCTCAGTCAAGTATGCCTTATTGTCTGTTGGTCCGTCCGTCTCTACTTGCGTTTCACAAAAAACACACTTGTTTTTTGAACCAACTCTGCCTTCCCCTACACAATTTTGCCTTTAAAGTTATTTTTAGCCACAATTCTCCAGCCCATCCCCTCTCTTTCATACCAACTAGATTTTAGCGCTTTGAGTCTCAAGTCTGCAGTTTTTTGAAAATTAGGGACATTTTTGTTTCAATGCAGACGCTCGCTGATATGAACAACACAGTCTTTTGTCAATATCTTTCTTATTATCTATCCGTCTGTATAAATGAAAGCATATTATTTCACTGCTCAAGATGGGCCATCCGGCCAGCTAGGTTTTATATTCCTAACATTATTATTAAGAAAAAGTTACTTTTCAAATATTTCTAGAATCTTCTATAATGCGTTCATCACTGCATTCAAATAAACGGACTAAGTTATCGCAAAAGCGTCCAAGAAATGACTGTGGCGTATAATAGCTAAGGTCCCTTTTGTCGATTTCTTTACCTTGTGTCAACTTGGGGACGTGAATTTTTCCTTGCCCCACCAATTTGCGTCCTTTTAGCCTTGCTAGTTCCAAGCACGTTTCAGTCATATTTTTTTTTCCTCTGATCTCCGTTCTCATCCCGCTCCAAGGGTAAACGTTTTGCCTTCACGTCTAACAATTTAATTTCCATGGCGGGTGGTGACCCGCGGCGTGGGCGATCATGTATTCTAGTAGCTTACGCATTAGTTTTTATCCCTACGTTGTATCATTGGAGATATTTTAACGTTGTATCATGGTTAATTTTATGACACATCTCCCCACTTGAAAACATGCCTACGGCAAGTTCCAAAACCAGTGATACACATAGATAAAATCTCTCCTCACTCCTGCCATTACTCTAATTTTGATCACAGGGGTGCCGACTGAGGAAATCTGCACCGACATTCAATTTGCCTGGGATATATTGGATACTAAACTGATAAGGTTGAAGCAATAAAGACCACCTCAGCAATCTTGCGTTTTCATGCTTAGCCTGAGATAAGAATACGAGAGGCTGATGGTCCGTCTCGACCACAAAAGTCCTACCATACAGATAGATTTGAAACTTCTTTATTGCCCAGATTAACGCTAAACATTCTTTTTCGCTTGTGGAGTATCCTTGTTCCGCCTTATTCAATTTGCGGCTTGCATAAGCGACTGGTTTCAGTTCCCCATCAGGTGAAGATGATCTTTGCAACAAAGCCGCTCCGAGTCCTACATTACTGGCATCGGTTCTTAAGACAAAGTCCTGTGTCAAATCAGGCAGTTTGAGAATAGGTTTGCTAGTGAGTTTTTCCTTTAAGTCTTGGAACGCTAATTCACTTTGCGCAGTCCAATTAATTTTATCTGGAAGTCCCTTGCGAGTCAGATCAGTCAGAGGAGCACAAATAGAGTTAAAATCTTTGATATATTTTTGATAAAATCCGCATAACGACACGAATGATCGCACGTCCTTTTTTGTTTGTGGTCTAGGTGCTCTCTGCAGTTTTTCCAAGTTCTTGGGATCAGGGGTCATGTTACCCTGATATACAGTGTGTCCCAAGAATTCCAACTCTTTGCATCCAATGCAACATTTTGTTGGCCTAGCAGTTAAGTTCGCCTCCCTAAGCCTATTAAATAACATTTCTAGAGCTTCAATGTGTTCTTCAAATGTCTCTGTGGCGACGAGAATATCATCCATGAAATTCGTGATACATGGGTTATTCAGGGGATCCAACAATTTGCGCATCATCCTTGAAAATACACTCGGAGCATTTTTCAGTCCGAATGGTAGCATGTTGAATTCATAATGTCCATCCGAAGTGCTAAAAGCCAAATAAGGTCTCACTTCAGGCTTCACTGGGATCTGGTAATAGCCTTTACTAAGATCCACCTTTGAAAAGTATTTTGCCTTGTTTCATCTGGCAAATAACTGTTTTGTGTCTGGTAATGGATCCACTTGTCCTTCTGTGACAGCATTCAGTTTCCTGTAATCTATGCACAGTCTGTGTTCCCCAGACGGTTTTCTCAACAATACGACACTAGAGCTAAAAGATGATTCACTGTGTGAAATAATCCCCTCCTTCAACAAATAATCTATTTCTTCCTTCAATGCCTTCTCCTTCGCGAACGGAATAGAATAGGCTCTCATACAGATTGGGTTTGAGTCTACCAGTTTCATGTCATACTGTAGCAAATTTGTATGGCCTGGTTTATCTGTTAATACATCTGTATGTTCCTCCAGAACCTGTTGAACTCTCTCCCTCTGGTTTTTAGTCAGGTGCTTACTGACTTTTACCTGTGCTGCTGTTTCACAAGGATGTAATGGATATTCATGTGAGGTGAGTGGTTCCTTTTGCATTTGAGTTGCGATAGCTAAGGTCAGTAAGGGGGTGCTTTCCTGGAGTGGTCTGTCCAGATACTTCTTTAACAGGTTTACATGATAAACTTTCTCCTTCCCCTTTTTGTCAATTTTATAGTTTGTTCTAGACACCTTCTCTAGAACCGTATATGGACCTTGCCATCCAATTTGTAATTTATTCTGGCTACCGGGTAGTAGAAGCAGCACCTTCTCTCCCACAGCTAGTTCTCTGTCCTTTGCCTTCCTATTAAAATATGCTGCATGTTTCTTCCTGGCTTGTTTCAAATTATCATTTGCCAGTTTCCATCCAGCTTTCAAACGAGTGGTCAGTTCGTTCACGTATTGATAAGATGAGGTAACAGTCTCTTCCGCCTTCTCATCTGTCCAGGTCCTTAATAGGGCTTCTAATGGACCTTTTATTGGCCTCCCAAATAGCAGAGTTGCGGGAGCCATCCCGGTTGAACTATGTGGTACCTCCCGATACGCAAACAATGCGGCGGGCAGGAATTGATCCCACAGATCCGGTTTTTCGTGTGCCAGCTTTCTCAGGATAGAAATGAGAGTCCCGTTGAACCTCTCTACCTGGCCGTTCCCTTGCGGATGGTACGGACTACAATGAAAGTGTCTGGCTTGAAATAGCTTAAAAACTTCTTCCGTTAGTTTCCCCTTGAACTGAGAGCCATTATCCGTCAAGATTTGATGCGGGAATCCTAATCGGGTAAATATTGTAAGTAGTGCCTCTGCTACATGTTTTGAATCAATTGATGGCAGGGCTACCGCCTCTCCCCACATAGAACAAGTGTCCACCAGAGTAAGGATGTAACTGTTCCTCCTCTTGGTCCGAGTGAGAGGTCCCACAATATCCACTGCAACCCTCTCAAAAGGTGTTCCCACTATGGGCATTTCCCCTAGAGTTGCAGGAGCAGTCCAGTGCTTTGGAGCTACCCTTTGACATTCTGGGCAGGATTTGACATATCTTTTTATATCCTCCGTTATCCCTGGCCAGAAGTAATGACAAGCTATACGCTGTCCTGTGGCGCTGATCCCCATGTGACCACTGAAGGGAATCGCATGCCCGAGTTCCATCACTTTATCCCTATATGAAGTGGGAAGAACCAGCTGGTTGTGACCATTTGTTCCAGCTCCGGCCTTCCTGTATAAGAGTTTGTTCTTCATAAAATATTCCCCCTTGCTCGGAGGTGTGTGGCAATTGGGCAATTTTTTAAAACATGGCTTGAGTGTCCTATCCTCAGCCTGCGCCTTCCTCATCTCCTCTGGATGAGCATTTATAGGTTCACCTTCTTCCTCCTTCTTCTGTGACCTGGTCTGCACTGTCGCCATGATCACAGGTCTCTCGGGATTCCCCAAGAAGACGTATCTACACCCCAATATCAGAGGGTAGATTGGTTCATCTATCACTGCTGCTCTGATTTCTCCTTCCACATAGCGAGTTTTCACCGTTATCCTTGCGATGGGAAGTGTCATGAGTGGTATGTCCTTAGTTGCCCCTTGTATTTCCACTGTTTCTGTGGTATACTGACTTGGGTCCACTAGGCTAGACTTCACAACTGAATCATAATCCAAACCTGTATCATAAAGGCACCTTATGGTGACCCCATTACAAATAACATCCTCACAAACTGGGGGGTGATAAGGTTCCTGCTGTCCCTTAGGATTAACCTTTAATCTTTGAGTCCCCGACTTCATTGCAGCAATGTTTGAAGGTTTCCTTCTACAAAATTCGGTGTTATGGTTATCTTTCTTGCACCATTTACACCATCTTTTTCCTTGGTTAAACGGTTTTCTTTCATTGGATTTTTGGTCATTGAACTGTGAGTTTCTGTCTCGGTAGTCATTTCTTGGCCGTTCAAAGTTTGTCCTACCTTTATTTCCCTGCTCTCTATTATCAAATTTATTAAATTGCTGTGGAGCTTTAAAATTGTCTATGTGCTTCTTTTTAGCACCACTTACCTCTGCCTGGGCTGCCTGATACCTTTCAGCGACATTTAAAACCTCCCCCAACTTCTCTGCACCTTGTTCCATGAGAAATTTTCTCATGTCTGGAGCCATGGACTCTCTCAATTGCTCAATCATGATCATTTCTTTAAGATCTTGGGTCTTCCCCAGAGCAGTCCATTTCTCCAAATAGGTTTCCAGTCTGGCAGAGAATTGGTGGTATGTCTCCCCAGACAACAGTTTGGCATTTCTAAATTTCTTACGATAAAATTCACCATTTTTTTTTTCGTACCTCAATAACAAAGCCTGCTTTAACATGTCATAATTGTCTTGGTCTTCTCTGTTCATTTTTGCGAAGACTTCATAAGAAGTCCCTCTCAGTCCCTGTGATAACTTTAAACTCCACCTCTCTCTCTCTAACCCATATGTAGTAGCTAATAACTCAAAACGTCCTAGGTACCCCTCTATGTCATCGTCTTTTTCAACAAAATGGTCTAAATGAAACCCCATAGCTGATGTTGAGGCTCCCAGACTGGGCGTAGCATCTGAGGCAAAAGGGCTGGCACCATTTTCAGGAGCCTGGCCTTGTAGCTCCAGCTCCCTTAGTCGTAATTCGTGCTCCCTTTGCAACCTTCTATCTTCTGCCTCCCTTTCGGCCTTTTTATCTTCTGCCGCCCTTTGCTGTCGTTTTTCTTCTGCCTCTAATGCTTTAGCCTCAGCCTCCATCTGCAGCCTCTTAATTTCTCTATCAGCCTCTAACCTCTTCTCTTCAGCCAACCTTTCAGACTCTAATTTTCTTTCAGCCTCTTTTTCTAATCTTCTTTCTTCCCTTTCAATATATTTATCACATTCAGCCGTTACATATTGAATTAAAATCTGACCATCCATTCCCATCTCCTTTGCCGTCAGCACAGCAGCTGATCTGAATTTGGCTAGCTCCGCCATACTTTTTAAACAAATCTAGCAATGTGCAAAATAAAATTTCCAACTACTAAAGTAATTCTAATTACTCTAGTCTAAAATAATTCTAATTAATTAATTAATCAATTAACTACCACTGGCTGTGAAGATTCACCAACTTTTATTTTCAGGGACACTTTTAATTTTTATAATGTGTTCCCCTAATTTATTTCTCCCCCCAGGAGATCCTAATATTATTGATAGGCTAATTATCCCAAGACAAGAGACCCCAATATATGTAGTGGATTGATGGTATTGTATGATGGTGATATTACTAAGTGTGATGCATGAGGTCAGCTGTGAAGGCTCCTGAGATAAATGTAGCTGTGAATTGTCAGAAGGCCCTTCTTGCTACCACTACGACCTCACACCTATCTTTTTTTTTTCTAATGAATGTGGCTACGTTAAAATTCTAGGGTATTGATATGTAATGTGTTGTGGTGGTTTGCATACACACACACACAGATATTTAACAAGTCTAATAATAGTAATAAAATGTTATAACACACTGAACTAACTCGAGATGTGTAAAATTTGGATAGTAATTTTCTTTAAATTTATTTGTTCTGAACCAAGGTTTTATTTTGGCCAGAACATATGAAAGGTTTTGCAATTATGAAAGAAATGCATGAATATGACATAATAAATGCAAGGTGTGTACATATGTATGTTACTAGACTAGTTAATATTACTACTGTTTATAGTTGTAATCTAATTGGGAGAACATTTAATGGATGTGCTGTTGGGGTGGCCTCATCACTCCCTGTCTATGGCGACTACACATTGTCCAGTTATTTGATGGAAATTTTATGGGTGTGTTAGAAAATAAGTTGAGTTGGTGAATTCTCAGCAGACCAGACGCTCACGTAGCTTGAAGGTGTAGCTCTGGTGCTGAGATCTGGTGGCCCCACCTCTCCGTGCTTGGGGGCAATATCAGGCTGCTCTGCCAAAATATAAACTGCACGGGTCCACTCTTGTATTAGTTAACTCATCATTTGACACCACATTGGTGCCAAATAAAAACTCACAGCTCTGCAATAAAGTATTGGTCATGTGTCAGAATTCCATCCTCTAAACCATTTCTGGACACAACACTACACACAACAACAACACCACATAGACGGGTCAGATCTCTTTGACCAAACAACACATCTTACCAAGTTGGTTTCACATAGGATAAGTTCTCCCAGACTACATATTCTGAAATATGTTCATTAGCTTTCTGCCATAGAATAGGATAGGTGATATGTTCCACTGATCTCAACACTTGATCTGTCCTTCATAATCCTTACTGGAGTTTATGTATTTTATTTGTCTCTAGACCCTGAACTGGGGCGGGGGGTCTAGAGCGAATCCTTACTTGTTGTAAGGGATAGATTTTGATATGGCAGTATCAAATCACTCGAAACATTAAACCCATATTAAAATATACAAAGAAATACTTTCAGTCTTACCAGAATTATGAATATAGAACACAGTTAATTGCTAGCAAAACTCAGCTGAGCTGCTGGCTTTAGTATGGCGTCCCTCTAAAGATATCAATTTGCTTCTGGGAATACACCACTATATTATTTACTGTGTCTACTAGGACAACTTATAACGAATGGCAAAATTGCGCGTCTGAGCGCCGATAATATATTCATCTATGGCCAATCACCGCCTTTTTCTTTTCACATTCAAACCTCCTACCAAAAAGTCATTTCAGTCATACCTCAGTCAAGTATGCCTTATTGTCTGTTGGTCCGTCCGTCTCTACTTGCGTTTCACAAAAAAACACACTTGTTTTTTGAACCAACTCTGCCTTCCCCTACACAATTTTGCCTTTAAAGTTATTTTTAGCCACAATTCTCCAGCCCATCCCCTCTCTTTCATACCAACTAGATTTTAGCGCTTTGAGTCTCAAGTCTGCAGTTTTTGAAAATTAGGGACATTTTTGTTTCAATGCAGACGCTCGCTGATATGAACAACACAGTCTTTTGTCAATATCTTTCTTATTATCTATCCGTCTGTATAAATGAAAGCATATTATTTCACTGCTCAAGATGGGCCATCCGGCCAGCTAGGTTTTATATTCCTAACATCATTATTAAGAAAAAGTTACTTTTCAAGGTTAGTTGGTTTTGTAATGCGTTCGTCACTGCATTCAAATAAACGGACTAAGTTATCGCAAAAGCGTCCAAGAAATGACTGTGGCGTATAATAGCTAAGGTCCCTTTTGTCGATTTCTTTACCTTGTGTCAACTTGGGGACGTGAATTTTTTTTCCTTGCCCCACCAATTTGCGTCCTTTTAGCCTTGCTAGTTCCAAGCACGTTTCAGTCATATTTTTTTTTCTCTGATCTCCGTTCTCATCCCGCTCCAAGGTAAACGTTTTGCCTCCACGTCTAACAATTTAATTTCCATGGCGGGTGATGACCCGCGGCGCGGGCGATCATGTATTCTAGTAGCTTACGCATTAGTTTTTATCCCTACGTTGTATCATTGGAGATATTTTAACGTTGTATCATGGTTAATTTTATGGCATACTCGAACACTCCGGGCATAACTACTCGAACACCCCGGGCATTACTACTCGAACACCCCGGGTTTTACTACTCGAACACCCTGGGCATTACTTCTCCAGCCCACCGGGCATTACTACTCGAGCACACCGGGCACTACTACTCGAACACCCCGGGCATTACTACTCGAACACCCCGGACATTACTACACCAGTCCACCGGGCATTACTGCTCGAGCACACCGGACACTACTACTCGAACTCTCCGGGCATTACTATTGCAGCACACCGGGCATTACTATTGCAGCACACCGGGCATTACTATTGCAGCACACCGGGCATTACAACTCGAACACCCCGGGCATTACAACTCGAACACCCCGTGCATTCCTACTCGAACATCCCGGGCATTTCTACCCGAACACCCCGGGCATTACTACTCGAACACCCTGGGCATTACTACTCCAGCCCACCGGGCATTACTACTCGAAAACCCCGGGCATTACTACTCGAACGGGACCCAAGACGCATCAAAAGTGAGGAATGCAGTAAGCGACCCATAGCTTGACTGCCTGCGTCAGGGTCAGCGAACCAGAGCTGAACAAGACCCTACTCCACCTCCACGTGGTGGTCCTGGAAACAGGCTGCATCACTGCAGTCTGGCTGAGGAGTAGGGATCGAAGAGGGAAGGCAAACCCGGTCCCAAAAAATGCCGTGCGGAAGTCGGATGTGTCGGCCGAAAGGCGCAAATACCGCAGCTTCGCTGTAAACGGACACAACGCAACCAACGTCTTTTTCAGGACGAACGAGGGAGAAGAAGAACTACTCGAACACCCCAGACATTACTACACCAGCCCACCGGGCATTACTGCTCGAGCACACCGGACACTACTACTCGAACACCCAGGGCATTAGAACTCGAACACCCTGTGCACTACTACTCGAACATTCCGGGCATTACTACTCGACCACCACGGGCATTACTACTACAGCACACTGGGCATTACTACTCGAAAACCCCGTGCACTACTACTCGAACATCCCGGTTACTACTACTCGAACATCCCGGTTACTACTACTCAAAGATCCTGGTTACTACTACTCGAACATCCCGGTTACTACTACTCGAACATCCCGGTTACTACTACTCGAACATCCCGGTTACTACTACTCGAACATCCCGGTTACTACTACTCGAACATCCCGGTTACTACTACTCAAAGATCCCGGTTACTACTACTCGAACATCCCGGTTACTACTACTCGAACATCCCGGTTACTACTACTCGAACATCCCGGTTACTACTACTCGAACATCCCAGTTAATACAGTACTATTCGAACATCCCGGTTGCTACTACTCCAACACCCCGGTTACTACTACTCGAACACCCCGGTCACTGCTACTCGCACACCCTGGGTACTACTACTCGAACACCCCGGGTACTACTACTCGAACACCCCGAGTACTACTGCTCGAACACCCCGGGTACTACTACTTGAACACCCCGGGTACTACTACTCAAACACACCGGGTACTACTACTCGGACACCCCAGGTACTACTACTCGAACACCCCGGGTACTACTACTCGAACACCACGGGTACTACTACTCGAACACCCCGGGTACTACTACTCAAACACCCCGGGTACTGCAACTCGAAAACCCCGGGTACTACTACTTGAACACCCCGGATACTACTACTCGAACACCCCAGGTACTACTACTCGGACACCCCGGGTACTACTACTCGAACACCCCGGGTACTACTACTCGAACACTCCGGGTACTACTACTCGAACACCCCAGGTACTACTACTCGAACACCCCGGGTACTACTACTCGAACACCCCGGGTACTACTACTCGAACACCCCGAGTACTACAACTCGAACACCCCGGGTACTACTACTCGAACACCCCGGGTACTACTACTCGAACACCCCGGGAACTACAACTCGAACACGTCGGGTACTACTACTCGAACACCCCGGGTACTGCTACTCGAACACCCCGGATACTACTACTCGAACACCCCGAGTACTACTACTCGAACACCCCGAGTACTACTACTCGAACACCCCGGGTACTGCTACTCGAACACCCCGGGTACTGCTACTCGAACACCCCGAATACTACTACTCGAACACCCCGGGTACTACTACTCGGACACCCCGGGTACTACTACTCGAACATCCCGGGTACTACTACTCGAACACCCCGGGTACTACTACTCGAACACCCCGGTTACTACTACTCGAACACCCCGGGTACTACTACTCGAACACCCCGGGTACTACTACTCGAACACCCCGGTTACTACTACTCAAACACCCCGGGTACTACTACTCGAACACCCCGGTTACTAGTACTCGAACACCCCGGGTACTACTACTCGAACACCCCGGGTACTACTACTCGAACACCCCGGGTTTTACTACTCGAACACCCCAGGTACTACTACTAGAACACCCCGGGTACTACTACTCGAACACCCCGGGTACTACTACTCGAACACCCCGGGTACTACTACTCGAACACCCCGGGTACTACTACTCAAACACCCCAGGTACTACTACTCGAACACCCCGGGTACTACTCGAACACCCCGGGTACTACTACTCGAACACCCCGGGTACTACTACTCGAACACCCCGGTACTACTACTCGAACACCCCGGGTACTACTACTCGAACACCCCGGGTACTACTACTCGAACACCCCGGGTACTACTACTCGAACACCCCGGGTACTACTACTCGAACACCCCGGGTACTACTACTCGAACACCCCGGGTACTACTACTCGAACACCCCGGGTACTACTACTCGAACACCCCGGGTACTACTACTCGAACACCCCGGGTACTACTACTCAAACACCCCAGGTACTACTACTCGAACACCCCGGGTACTACTACTCGAACACCCCAGGTACTACTACTCGAACACCCCAGGTACTACTACTCAAACACCCCAGGTACTACTACTCGAACACCCCAGGTACTACTACTCGAACACCCCAGGTACTACTACTCGAACACCCCGGGTACTACTACTCGAACACCCCAGGTACTACTACTCGAACACCCCGGGTACTACTACTCGAACACCCCAGGTACTACTACTCGAACACCCCAGGTACTACTACTCGAACACCCCGGGTACTACTACTCGAACACCCCGGGTACTACTACTCTAACACCCCGGGTACTACTTTTCTAACACCCCGGGTACTACTACTCAAACACCCCGGGTACTACTACTCAAACACCCCAGGTACTACTACTCGAACACCACGGGTACTACTACTCAAACACCCCGGGTACTACTACTCGAACACCCCGGGTACTACTACTCGAACACCCCGGGTACTACTACTCAAACACCATAGGTACTACTACTCGAACACCCCGGGAACTACTACTCGAACACCCCGGGAACTACTACTCGAACACCCCGGGTACTACTACTCAAACACCATAGGTACTACTACTCGAACACCACGGGAACTACTACTCGAACACCCCAGGTACTGCTACTCAAACACCCCAGGTACTACTACTCGAACACCCCAGGTACTGCTACTCGAACACCCCAGACACAACTGGAACACCCCGGACGTTACTCGAAAGGAGGCACTTGTGGCAAAGCAGTATACCAGGAGTATTGTACCAGCAACTGCCATCAAACAGAAGCAGGTGCAAGCACATACAATCACATATAAACACAAAAGAGCACATATAAGCATATACATGCTCATACATAAAATACAAGTCAATACAAGCACATACGAGCACAGACAAGGCAATACAAGCACATACACCCACAGACAAGCACATACATGCACATATGAGCACAAACATGTACATACGAGTATATACAATCACATACGAGCCAATACAAGTACTTACAAGTCCATTTAAGTCAATACAAACACATACTAGCATATACAAATCAATACAAGCACATACACCCACTTACAAGCACATACATGCACATATGAGCACATACAATTTAAACTACAAGATTACAATAACGCTGGGAGTTTGTTGGACAGGTGTTAATAAATAGATCTATCTTAGGAACGTCACCGTACAGTTAAATAGTGTATAACAAGAATTAAACTTAAGTGTATAGCAACCAAGTATATTGACCAAACATGTCCAGCAAAGCTTTGGACACATGCATATACTGATGGTTCGGCAACAAATGCAGTTGAAAATGGGGGTGCCGGCATCCTCATAAAATTAAAGAATAGAATTCACTCTATGGCAATAGCCACTGGAAAATACTGCAATAACTTCTGTGCTGAAGCAGAAGCCCTGAAACAGGCAGCTGAAACTCTTATTGAATGCAAAGCACAGGCAGAAAAACAGATAGTAATCTTTTCAGATGCCCTCTCAATAATATCAGCGCTGAAGAGCGATAGTTCAAAATATTCCCACGTAAAATAAGGTGCGTGCCTGAAAAGGTTACGTATTACCATATATGGACATCTGATGCCTTGCATACGCTATCACAAACACATTTATATACTCAAATTGTCTAAAATGTACTAAATCCATGATTACTTTTTAAAAAGTGACCGGAAGCGGTTACATCACTCTTGACTGCCCACAGGTGTCACGCAGACGGTAATGTCGTCTTATCAGCTGTTCAATCTAAACACGCCGGCGACTATCAGATCCTCGTAGGCTGGGATGACCAGGTAACAAACCGGTGTCATATCTGCAAGGAGTATCATAAATGTGATATTTATCACCTACAGGGTGATTTGATAAAATCACGTATCTGCTACTTAGCAGAAGATTAAAGAAAGAAAGAAAGAAGAGTGCGATAATTTACAGCACCTAATAGAAATCAGTACCACAAATGTACCGATACTGCCGGAGAATACCAAAGATCGATAGAGGTCACCCCGTTTCGTCACAGCATTCAGTGGCTTTGGGAGAAGCGGTTTTCGCTTCTGAGAGCAATTTTGTCTTGGGCGTTGCTATAGTAACCTGAAGATTTGTTTATATTGTGTATATACTTTTCTATCTGGCGTCTCCCAACTCTGGCGCTAGATCCAGTGTTTTTAAGTGTTGAGTTGGTAGATAATTGTGTCTTTTAATTTAAGAAATGATGTCTTGTTTTAAAAGGACGCATGTTACAGAATGTTATACGTCTGCTTGCTCGCCAGTGCTTTACACGAAGTGTGCATCAATTATCGAACATAACACGTATGTGCTGTGGTCTTAATTTAGGTATCATATAATTTTTAATGTGAGCTAATTTTGTCATTGCTCTTATCTCTGATATTATTATTATACTAGCAATAACCCGTCAAAATTTACAGGTTTTTCATTACAAGGTATAGTGTGTAGGGAAACAAAACAATTATTGCTAATTTTCAACCACAGTTGCACCTTTCGAAAATAGAAAAGTGCGCAAATGGCGCAAATAATCATTATTATTGTCGCCAGCCTTGACCTCGCCTAGACAGCTTAGGCCTTCAACAAATCATGCCACGTTTTTCCGGGCTGTGCCATCTGTTTGAAGTCTTCGTTGTTTCCTCTATAAATAGTGTGTGGTGTCAATTACTTTACAAGTCAGGAGGTTAACAGTTACGAGGTTTGTAACATTAACCTTCAAGCACCTCTTTATTGATGATAAACGGATGTTATGATTTATTTTAATGACTTCGTTAAATATATATATATATATATAT
Source organism: Oreohelix idahoensis (assembly GCA_024509875.1). Classification (NCBI taxonomy): domain Eukaryota; kingdom Metazoa; phylum Mollusca; class Gastropoda; order Stylommatophora; family Oreohelicidae; genus Oreohelix; species Oreohelix idahoensis. Next base: position 359,021 of record JAMPIV010017861.1, read on the forward strand.
ATATATATATATATATATATATATATATATATATATATATATATATATATATATATATATATAGAGAGAGAGAGAGAGAGAGAGAGAGAGAGAGATGAGAAGAAGACGATGGTGATGGATAGGACACACACTGAGGAAACCTGCTGATAGCATTACAAGGCAGTCCTTGTTCTGGAACCCCCAGGGCAAGAGAGGCAGAGGTAGACAGGGAAGCACATGGAGAAGAGAGCTGGAAACAGAGGTGAAAATGATGAGGAGAACGTGGAAAGAACTTGAGATGATGGCACGTGACAGGAGGACTTGGCATGTGTTTGTTGAAGGCCTATGCTCCTTTGGGAGTGGAGGGTTATGATGATGATATATATATATATATATATATATATATATATATATATATAAGAAATCTGTGAAAGTTATATTACTTTATACCTTTGGAAGATACTTATCTGAAAGCCCTGATAGATAGCCATCAGCTTTTGTATTGTTAATTAGTACATGACCAAGTTTGTTCACTTATTCTATGAGAAAATCACCAATATGGAACTGATGCAAAGATCAAAGAAACTCCAGGGAATAAAGAAGTGATGGAAAGTCTTGGTGTTGAGTAAGAGACACAGTGAGGAAAAGCAACTGATGAGGAAAACCAACTGATGAGGAAAACCAACTGATGAGGAAAACCAACTGATGAGGAAAACCAACAACTGATGAGGAAAACCAACAACTGATGAGGAAAACCAACAACTGATGAGGAAAACCAACAACTGATAGCTTTACAAGTCAGTGCTTGTTCTGGACTGCCGGGGATAGCAGAATTAAAGGCAGAACTCAAATGCCGGGAAACGAGAACTGGAGACAAACTTAATGCGGGCTAAACAGACACGGAGTGACCTTCACCGATCGTCACATGGAAGGAAGTCTGGACGTGAACTTTGCCCTATGCTCCACTTGGAAGTATAAAGGAATGAATGAGGAAAATTGTTGTTGTTGTTGTTGTTTTGATGAGGTGATGGGTGGAGAGCGGGCACTTAGCAGCTGACCATTATTGCCTCTTCTCGTTCCATCTTAGTCTACCGTGTTCAACCTGAAAATTGGTTATAATTGGGGTATTTAGTGTCATTTTATTTACTAATTTTGTATTAAGTTTAAATAACTGTTGTCTTTTGCAGTTGCTGGTTTTATTTTATATTAGTATTTGTCATTTTATTTTCAGTTTTTTGTATTGTATATAGATAGCTATTGTCCTTTGCACTTGGTTTTAATTTGTATTAGTGTTTTTTTTTTTATTTTTTTTTTTAAAATCTCTTTGCCTTTCCTTGTCCTGTGAGTAGTTAATGGGTTTGCTAATGTTCTGGTTTTATTTTTTTAATGATTTGTTAGTTTTTCTTGCATAATTTCTATTTGGTTGAATGTCTTTTCTGAAGTACTAACCTTATATGTTTTTCTTTGCACCGAGACGGAGACGCCACAGTTCTCTGTTCGGTGGTATCTTTAATTCTTCTCTGACCTGGCACGTCCTTGTTGGTTCTTTCAGCAGTTTGAAAGCGTGTCTGCCTTTTCTACTGTTCTTCCATGTTGTCTTCCATTCCTCGTTTATAGTTATCTTCACTTGGCTCTTGATCTCCGACCTTCCCAGTCCTGCTCTTATTTTGTTTTTACTCATTCTTCCATACTTGGCGTTCTGATCTGCCAACTCGTTACCAGCTATACCTATGTGTGCTGGAACCCACACTAGCCTTACACTACATCCTCTGTTCCCTAGTGATGTATTAATTGCTAGAATTTCTTCCTTTATGTCTGGCCGGCTACATTTACCTGGGTGTTCTAGTGCTTGTAGTGATGATAGTGAGTCTGTAAATATCGTAACAGCTTCTGGTGGGTTATTTTCAATTATTTCTAAACTTTTTAAAATTGCTACCATCTCTGCGGTAAAAATCGAAGCCCCTTCAGTTATACTGTAGCTTTTTTAAATTCCCCATTGCGGTATTACAACTCCTGCACCTAGTTGCCCACTATCACCCTTGGATCCATCAGTGTAGACGGCCAGACTTTGTTTAGTTAGTTGATCTATGACCTTTCTACTTATCATTTTGGCTTCCTTACTTCTATGTTTTGTTTGATCTTTTCAGTAAGTGAGTAGTCTATGATTGGTGTTTTTAGTTCCCAGGGTGGTATTTTGCTTCTATATTTATTACTATTTTTAATTGTGTTTGATAGTTCTTTGAGCTGCGTTAGATCTTCTATAGTTCTCCACCCTGTTGGATATCTTGTTTAAGGGGATGTACCATGAGGAAAATTGAATTCCCCTGTCATTTATCTTACAGGGAGACAACATTTCCTTACGACATTAAAGTTGTTGTATTAAAGTTACCTACCTTTGCTTCATTTACAAGGGCTTATATCCCTTTATTACAGCCACTATGTGCTATAGCAGTCTGATATTTATGTGTATTGAATGCGAACTTTGCTGCCACTGCCTACACGCCTTCTGTTAATTAAAGCAATACATTTTGACGTTGTAACTTCATGACCACGAATTTTTTTTTTAAATGTGGCATTAAAATAACACGTTTCATCATAGTATCTCTGTTTGCTTTTGGTTTCTTTGCGGTACCAATTATGTGTTACGTGTGTGTTTTTGTTTAATATTCATGACATTCAACATTATAATTCAATGAACAACAACAACAAATTACATATAAAACAACATACCACATTGTGCAATGAATGCATTGTGGTACTGAGACGTTCCGAATAATAACCAGAATAATAACCTTAATAATAACCAGAATAATAACCAGAATAATAACCAGAATAATAACAAGGCAACACCAACTATTCCATTGTCGCTCCTTGTGGAGCATAGAACTCCATCTGGCCTCCTTGTGAAAAATCTCAGCAAACAATTCATGTGTGGTGCAGCAGTGGTATCTGTAACAATTTGTTTCACGTGATGAGATTGACAGCTACATACAAAATTTATTTTAGTCGCCTGATACGACATGCAGTGGTGACCAGTGGTTCTGTTCTTTCAATTTTCCCTCGAGAACCCCGGGCCCTACTCGAGCACACCTGGCACTACTACTCGAACATTTTGGGCATTACTACTCGAAAACCCCGGGCATTAATATTCCAGCACACCGGGCATTACTACTCGAACACTTTGGGCATTACTACTCCAGCACACCGGATATTATTACTCCAGAACACCAGGCATTACTACTCCAGCACACCGGGCATTATTACTCCAACACACTGGGCATTACTACTCCAGCACACCGGGCATTACTACTCCAGCACACCGGACATTACTACTTGAGCACACCGGGCATTACTACTCCAGCACATCGGACATTACTACTCCAGCACACCAGGTATTACTACTCCAGCACACCGGGCATTACTACTCCAGCACACTAAGCATTACTACTCCAGCACACCGGGCATTACTACTCCAGCACACCGGGCATTACTACTCCAGCACACCGGGCATTACTACTCGAGCACACCGGGAATTACTACTCCAGCACACCGGGCATTACTACTCGAGCACACCGGGCATTACTACTCCAGCACACCTGGCATTACTACTCCAACACACCGAGCATTACTACTCGAGCACACCGGGCATTACTACACCAACACACCGGGCACTAATACTCCAGCACACCGGGCATTACTACTAAAGCACATCGGGCATTACTACTCGAGCACACCGGGCATTACTACTCCAGTGCACCGGGCATTACTACTCAAGCACACCGGGCACTACTACTCGAACACTTTGGGCATTACTACCCGAACTCTCTGGGCATTACTACTCGAACATCCCGGACATTACTACTCCACCACACCGGGCATTATTACTCGAGTACACCGGGCACTACTACTCGAACATTTTGGGCATTACTACTCGAACACCCCGGGCATTACTACTCGAACACCCTGGGCATTACTACTCCAGCCCACCGGGCATTACTACTCGAAAATCCCGGGCATTACTACTCGAACGGGACCCAAGACGCATCAAAAGTGAGGAATGCAGTAAGCGACCCATAGCTTGACTGCCTGCGTCAGGGTCAGCGAACCAGAGCTGACCAAGACCCTACTCCACCTCCTCGTGGTGGTCCTGGAAACAGGCTGCATCACTGCAGTCTGGCTGAGGAGTAGGGATCGAAGAGGGAAGGCTAACCCGGTCCCAAAAAATGCCGTGCGGATGTCGGATGTGTCGGCCGAAAGGCGCAAATACCGCAGCTTCGCTGTAAACGGACACAACGCAACCAGCGTCCTTTTCAGGACGAACGAGGAAGAAGAAGAACTACTCGAACATCCCAGACATTACTACACCAGCCCACCGGGCATTACTGCTCGAGCACACCAGACACTACTACTCGAACACCCCGGGCATTACTACTCAAACACCCCGAACATCACTACTCGAGCATACCGGGTACTACTACTCGAACACCCCGGGCATTACTATTGCAGCACACCGGGCATTACTATTGCAGCACACCGGGCATTACTATTGCAGCACACTGGGCATTACAACTCGAACACCCCGGGCATTACAACTCGAACACCCCGTGCATTCCTACTCGAACATCCCGGGCATTACTACCTGAACACCCCGGGCATTACTACTCAAACACCCCGGGCATTACTACTCCAACACATCGGGCATTACTACTCGAACACCCTCTGCACTACTACTCGAACATTCCGGGCATTACTACTTGACCACCACGGGCATTACTACTACAGCACACCGGGCATTACTACTCGAAAACCCCGTGCACTATTACTCGAACATCCCGGTTACTACTACTCGAACATCCCGGTTACTACTACTCGAACATCCCGGTTACTACTACTCGAACATCCCGTGCACTACTACTCGAACATCCCGTGCACTACTACTCGAACATCCCGTGCACTACTACTCGAACATCCCGGTTAATACAGTACTATTCGAACATCCCGGTTGCTACTACTCGAACACCCCGGTTACTACTACTCGAACACCCCGGTCACTGCTACTCGCACACCCCGGGTACTACTACTCGAACACCCCAGGTACTACTACTCGAACACCCCGAGTACTACTGCTCGAACACCCCGAGTACTACTGCTCGAACACCCCGCGTGCTACTACTTGAACACCCAGGGTACTACTACTCGAACACCCCGGGTACTACTACTCGGACACCCCAGGTACTACTACTCGAACACCCCGGGTACTACTACTCGAACACCACGGGTACTACTACTCGAACACCCCGGTTACTACTACCCGAACATCCCGGGTACTGCTACTCGAACAACCCGGGTACTACTACTCGAACACCCCGGGTACTACTACTCGAACACCCCGGGTACTACTACTCGAACACCCCGGGTACCGCAACTCGAATACCCCGGGTACTACTACTCGAACACCCCGGGTACTGCTACTCGAACACCCCGGGTACTGCTACTCGAACACCCCGGGTACTGCTACTCGAAAACCCCGGTTACTGCTACTCGAACACCCTGGGTACTGCTACTCGAACACCCCGGGTACTGCTACTCGAACACCCCGTGTACTGCTACTCGAACACCCCGGGTACTGCTACTCGAACACCCCGGGTACTACTACTCGAACTCCCCGGGTACTCCTACTCGAAAACCCCGGGTACTACTACTCGAACACCCCGAGTACTACTACTCGAACACCCTGAGTACTACTACTCGAACACCCCGGGTACTACTACTTGAACACCCCGGGTACTACTACTCGAATACTCCGAATACTACTACTCGAACACCCCGGGTACTACTACTCAAACACCCCGGGTACTACTACTCAAACACCCCGGGTACTACTACTCAAACACCCCGGGTACTACTGCTTGGACACCCCGGGTACTACTACTCGAACACCCCTGGTACTACTACTCGAACACCCCGGGTACTACTACTCAAACACCCCGGGTACTACTACTCGAACACCCCGGGTACTACTACTCGAACACCCCGGGTACTACTACTCGAACACCCTGGGTACTACTACTCAAACACCCCGGGTACTACTACTCAAACACCCCGGGTACTACTACTCGAACACCCCAGGTACTGCTACTCAAACACCCCAGGTACTACTACTCGAACACCCCAGGTACTGCTACTCGAACACCCCAGACACAACTGGAACACCCCGGACGTTACTCGAAAGGAGGCACTTGTGGCAAAGCAGTATACCAGGAGTATTGTACCAGCAACTGCCATCAAATAGAAGCAGGTGCAAGCACATACAATCACATATAAACACAAAAGAGCACATATAAGCATATACATGCTCATACATAAAATACAAGTCAATACAAGCACAAACGAGTATATACAATCACATACGAGCCAATACAAGTACTTACAAGTCCATTCAAGTCAATACAAACACATACTAGCATATACAAATCAATACAAGCACATACACCCACTTACAAGCACATACATGCACATATGAGCACATACAATTTAAACTACAAGATTACAATAACGCTGGGAGTTTGTTGGACAGGTGTTAATAAATAGATCTATCTTAGGAACGTCACCGTACAGTTAAATAGTGTATAACAAGAATTAAACTTAAGTGTATAGCAACCAAGTATATTGACCAAACATGTCCAGCAAAGCTTTGGACACATGCATATACTGATGGTTCGGCAACAAATGCAGTTGAAAATGGGGGTGCCGGCATCCTCATAAAATTAAAGAATAGAATTCACTCTATGGCAATAGCCACTGGAAAATACTGCAATAACTTCTGTGCTGAAGCAGAAGCCCTGAAACAGGCAGCTGAAACTCTTATTGAATGCAAGCACAGGCAGAAAAACAGATAGTAATCTTTTCAGATGCCCTCTCAATAATATCAGCGCTGAAGAGCCACCAAACTAAAGGATTGAAAGATCTGATAATCTCCCTTGAAAGACTGGCCGAATGCTTCAAGAAGTGCACTATCCAGTGGATACCAGCCCATTGCAACATACCAGGAAATGAGGAGGCAGATAGACTTGCTAAGGAAGGAGGTGCCTTACAACAAAATGATATAGAGACAACTTACGCAACGGCAAAGACTACTATAAAGGCTACATTCAAGTCCAAATGGGAAAGAGAGCACCCGGGACATTTGAAAAAATGATGCATATCGTCAACTATCCAGAAAAGAACAGGTCATCATTTTTCGGCTACGCACTGGTCACAACAGATTGAGATACCATCTGTACCACAAATACAAAATTGGTGCAACAGATCTCTGCACCTCCGGTACCAGCCCAATGACAGTCGAACACCTGCTGCAATACTGCCCAACCGACAGTAATGAACGAAGTAGCATATGGCAACAACCCACTTCTGTCAACGAAAAACTATTTGGAGATGTTGGGAGCCTTGGGTTGACTACTGCCTTTATTAGAGTCATAAATGTGGAAGTCTGAAGGCGAACGAGGAAGAAGAAGAAACTTAATACACAACAATTCAGAAGGGACCAGTATAAATACATAACAGAGGGGTTAGTAATGAGCTGCAGAATTTATCAGCTGTGGTTTGGTCCCTTGGTTTGTCTCCCTTAATCACATGAGCTAAGCACCTACATGGTCACATCAAAGACAAGACACCACAGGAGACAGCTAATGACACATCACAGATGATTGGAGAACAGAAGAGATGTCATCAGAATTTATGGAGAAAAGATGGAGATGTGTGGAGAATCATGGTCGCCTGCGCCCTAGACATGGCCACTGAGGATCAGAGTGACGAACTTAACGTCATCCGGTAGCATTTATTCGTTTATTCGTCCAGTTACTGAATTTACTGACAGACTGTCGAGTATGTCATAATAGGAAAGTTTCGAAAGAACTAATTCCACTTCCCCCCCCCCCCCTCCCCACTTTTACCACCACCATCACTACCACCAGGTAGGCCTACGAGTCACAGCATTAAAAGATCAGCTCCTGATGAGCGGTTGATCATGTGTTATTTTTATTTTTTTGTTATAAATTAATCGTGTGTACATAGCTTATCTATGGTCTGTCTTCTTTTGTTATACAGTGTGTGTGAGCGTGTGTGTGAGAAAGACAATTGTTGGCTATAAGTTATAATACAGGAGTGAACATACAATACTGTCAGCAGCAGGAAGGGCAACTCCGTGTCTGTGATACAACAAAACATGAATGGCGTAACCTTGCCAGGATAGTGTCTGAGTCAGACAGAGTTCATGAAACCAGAACCGGGAATTCCCAAAACTTGTTTATCTTACATGATTACACCGACTTAAATTTAAAAAATCTACAGACTATCCTCTGCATCAAGTCAGTAAGTGTGCTTGCTACATCTGGCAGTGCGAACTTAACTGTTGTCAATCACGAGTATTATCTAACAAGAGAATTCAACTGTTTTCTAACACGAGTATTATCTATCACAACTTTTACCTAACACGAGTATTATCTAACAAGTGGATGCAACTGTTACCTAACACGAGTATTATCTAACAAGTGGATACAACTGTTATCTAACACGAGTATTATCTAACAAGTGGATAGTACATTTATCTAACACGAATACTAACACATGGATAAAACATGCCGTACAATCACTGACTCCACCGTTCGGGTACGTGTCTACGTTACGTTTGATCGAATATTTGTTTAATTTCATCGAATGTTTGTTTTGTTTGATCGAATGTTTCTTTTGTTTGATCGACTATTTGTTTTGTTTGATCGAGTTTTTGTTTCGTTTGATCGAATGTTTGTTTTGTTTTGATAGAATAATTTCCACACTGTACTTTAAAATGCTGCCAGTATTCGTGAAAAAGGCCTGGGGGAGTGGGGGGGGGGGGGGGGGTGGGGGGGGGGGGGGGGGGGGAAGGGGCGGGGTGAAGAATTCAAGGAGATGCACATAAATGTTGACTAGAACAGCTAAATGGACTTTGATCTCTGAACAGTGGTCAGAATATCAATGTCTTAATGGTAGAACATTCTCAATCACCAAAATGCAGGACAGCGACATTTCCTTTCACATAAGACGTTAGAAAATATCAGCTTGAATTCCGGTGGTTAGCGCGGATAATAATTAAGATGATCTAACTGAGGATGATCTCACTCACTTCTTCTATCCGATTTCTATGACTTGTTGATCTCTCTCCATGAGGTATCTGTGGCTCTCTAAGATCTTTGATCCGACCTCTGTGACCTGTGGATCTCTCTCCGTGAGGAATCTGTGGCTCTCTAATTTGATCCGTGGATATTTGATCCGACCTTTGTGACTGTTAATGTCTCTCCATGAGGTATCTATGGCTCTCTGGGATTTGTGATCCGACCTCTGTGACCTGTGGATTTCTCTCCGTGAGGTCTCTGTGGATCCGTTTCGAGTCGTCTATTTAACTCGTTTATTTCTGGTTCAGCATAACTGAATTCATGTCCAATCCACTATTTTTACCCTCTCGTCTTTATGTCTGTTGTTTCATAAACTCGTGACAAAAAGACTTGGCGTGAATTCGTTGATTATCTCTGCTCTTTAGGGAGCTACAAGATAATCAGTTGATGAATGAATGAATGAAATAGTCGATGAAATTGTTCTCTTATTTTCCCTCTCACGCCTCCATCAGTCCTTTTAATCTCTCTCATCACACCTCCTTTATCTCTTTCATTTCTTTCCCGCTCTGTTGTCATCTCGTCTTATTCACAATATATCCCCACCGTTCTCATCTCAGTCTCCCTCGCTCACCCACCATCACTCTCATCTCAGGCTCATTCGCTCACCTTCCACCACTCTCATCACTGCCCCAGTTGCTCACAAGCAACCACTTTCATCTCATCCTCACTCGCCCAGTAATTCATTCATCTCAATCTCCCAACATATATCTCACCTCACTTTTTCACTCATCATTTCTCTCATCTCAGTCCCACTCGCTCAGCTGTATCGATCAATCCCACCATCGCTTTTATATCAGTCTCAGTCTCCCGTCATCCTTTTTTTCATCTTAGTTCTACTCTCCCACCATATGTCACATATCACGTCATCTAGGTCACCATCTGTCACATCTCACGTCATCTAGGTCACCATCTGTCACATTTCACATAATTTAGGTCACCATCTCTCACATCTCACGTTATCTAGGTCACCATCTGTCTCATCTCACGTCATCTAGGTCACCCCTGTCACATCTCACATTATCTAGGTCACCATCTGCCGTACGGTAGGTTTATGGGTTCATTGGGCCCAGTCAAGGTAAAGAGTAATGGTTGACTGATACACGAGAATGTATAAAAATATATTTCACAGGTGGTAGGTTGAGGGAAAGATATGTCTCTGGAGTGAGTAAGTTTTTCTCATCCAGCCTATCCGTACAACTGTGCTTTGTTATATCTTTTAGCGTGCTTTATGCGTGCGCGCTTAAGGTTGGTTGCTGCTAGGTCCCATCCTAGTTGTAGCCGTTCCTTTAACTCAGATACATACTTTGATGCTGAGACAACTGTCTCATTGGCCTTCTGGTCGGTCAGTGACCGTCGTAAGGTTTCCAGCGGGCCTTTAGTAGGTCTGTCGAATAAAAGCGTAGCTGGCGGTAGCCCTGTAGAGGCCTGCGGGACTTCCTGTAGGCAAACAAGGCTGCAGGAATGAAAAGGGACCAATCTTCTGGTTTTTCCTGTCCCAGCTTACGTAACACCATTGTGAAGCTTCCGTTGATATGGTCTACTAACCAATTTCCGGCAGTATGGTATGGGCTGGTGTAGATGTGCTGGTCCCTCAAGATCTTGAAGATCTCTTCTATTAACAGGTTACGGAACTGGGATCCATTATCCGTCAAAACATGTTGAGAAAATTCCAGCCGTGTAAAAATCTGCACTAGGGCTTCTGCGACATGCTTGGAGTCCGTGCATGTTAGCGAGATTGCTTCGGCCTACATGGTGCAGGTGTCGACTAAGGTCAAGATAAACTTGTTCCTTCGTTTAGTCCTCTCAGGGGGTCCTATAATGTCGACTGCTACCCGTTCAAATGGAGTTCCTACTACCGGCATTTCTCCCATAGAAACTGTGGGTGTCCAATGCTTTAGTGCCACACGTGGGCACTTGGCGCAGGATTTCCAGTATCTGATGATAGTGTTCATTTCTGGCCATCACTAGTGGGTGGATATTCTCTGTATTGTGGCGTTTTGTCCCATGTGTCCGCTAAAGGGAAGAGAGTGCCCCATTTCTAAGATTTGTTCTCGGTACCGCGTCGTTACTAGGAGCTGATTGTGTCCCTGTTCGGGGTCGCCCGTTCTTCGATACAGCAGTCCTTTCTTAGAACAAATATCCCTGTTGTGTCTGGGGTCCTTGGCCATGGGCAGATTCTTCAAGCAGGGCTCCAAGGTAGGGTCCTTTTGTTGTGTCTCTTTCAGTTCCTTGGGTAACATGTTAGGTGCTGGCTCCCATTTCTTTTGGGTTTGCCCTCTTGTGGTTAGTGCTGCCACAATCGGCTCTTTCTGTCTCCCTAGAAACACATATCTACAGCCAAGTATGACGTTGCAGATAGGGTTCTCCATTACTGCCACCTTAATAACACCACAGACGTAATCCGAGTTTATCTCCACAAGTGCGACAGGGAGTGTCAGGGGTGCATCTCCTTTAAGAACTCCCAATATGTCGACGGTTTCTCCCGTGTCTTGACCTGGTTTAACCAAATGCCTCGCGACTATACTGTCGAAGCTTAATCCGCTGTCAAATAAACACTCCGTGGAAGTTCCGTTCAACTTAACAATACCTCGCTTAGAAGGCCTCTCACCCTCAGGTTGAGAATCACTGACCTTGCTATTTTGCTGTGAGGCTGTTTGCAAACAAGCAACCAGCTTCGGACTGGTTTAGTTATTCCGATCAGATTTACCTTGCGAAGGGGGTTTCCCTTTGTCATATCCCTTCTGGCCGTGCCATGAGGGTCGCTTGAGTTCATCACGGGTATCGGTGGGGTATTTGAGTTTATAGAATTTCGATTTATTTTGGGAAGGGCTTTGGGGTACAGTTTCTCTAGGGTTATGGTTAGAAAATGACTGAGGATGCTCTTGATTATTATTCCAAGAAGGCACAACTGTAGGTTTGCGTTTAGAGCCCGGGAGCTCGGCGAGTGCCTCTGCATATTGCTCTGATTTACTCAAAATATCTTCAAGTGTCACAGCTCCCTGTTCAGCAAGAAATCTACCGGTTTCAATTGACAAAGTGCTTTTGATTTGTTCGGTTAGAATAAGTTCTTCTAAACCTTCAAACGTGCAAGGGAGTTCTGAAAGCTCCAGACACTTCGTCAAATATCCCTTTGGACGAGAAGATAACTGAGCGTACGTCTCGGCTCCTTCCTTTCTGCTGTTTCGGAAAAGTTGTAAGAACTTCCGAGCGTTAATCTCAAAGCGTTCAAGTAAAATTTTCTTAAGCATGTCGTAGTTGTCTTGATTGCTGCTTCCCAGTTTTACATACACATCGAACGCACTGCCTTTTAGGGCCTAGGATAGCTTCAGACACCATCTCGAACTATCCAAACCGTACCATGTTGCCATTTTCTCAAATTTTTCTAATTAGCTATCTATTTTCTCGTTGGGGCTTGGGAAGGGTTCTAGGGCAAAGGACATGGCAGCTAATTGGGAAGACTGGTTATTGGAGTGGTCAGCTGAGTGTGATTGAGGTGAGGAAGACTCTCTATTGCTGAAGCTAGACGCCGCACCATGACTTTGGACCTCTAAAGTCTTAAGAGCTAATTCATGGTGACTTCGTTTGTCGTTCTCTCTCTCCTCGTGTTGTCTCTCTTTCTCTCGTTCTATCTCCCTGCGAGCTTCCATTTCTGCCTCAATTTTCTCACTTTCCAATTGCCGTTCTTCTGTTTCCTTCTTCTCTGTCTCATATTTGGCTAGTTCGTCGTTCAAAAAAATTTGGAATCTCGTCTCCTTGTAATCCTATTTCTTTTGCTTTCTCTATTAGCATTGCTCTATGCTTTGCTCGCTCAGCCATGGCAAATATACCTGACTGCGAAGTACCCGAGAAAGAAAGAAGAAAAGGATACACTGCCCCCTAACCAATTAAGAGAATTTTAAAAAATGTCTTTTACTGTTGCCTTCTCCCTATTTCTCAGTTGTCTAATCTATCGCTGCTGTTAACTGGCAAAATGCTCCTAACGCAGTCGACAATCCATAGGGATGGTAGATTAGGCTAAAAACACTTTAAATCTACTGTGACGATATTCTAAATACAATATCTAAATTAGAATATAATAGTATAGAGCATAAAGTCAAGAATAAGATAGAACTTAAAAAAACAAATTTGGTAGAGAATTGTTTTCTTCACCCACGCCTGCAGCGTATTAGTTTGATAACGCAGTATGGCCGAACAAAAGGTACCTACTTTTTCTAAGTCGTCCTTGAGATAAAAGTAACACATTTCCAAGTTCAAGCAGAGTATTAGCCTAGAAGACATAGCATGTAGAAAGAGGGAGGGGAAAGGATAGATGGCCCAATGCTAACCGCGTCTCGCATTGTGTTCAAAAATAAAACCAACGCGTTGGCCTTGCTTTGGACGATTTTTAACATACAATGTAAAAGTTAGAAAATGTTCGGGAATTGGGTCATGCAGACAGCATTTATGACGTAATTAGTTTGAAAGTACTTGGAAAAGACATGAATAGGTTGGATATTGTAGAAAAAAACAAAAATATGGAATTCTGAACCAATACACTTAGCCCCATAAAAATTATATATTAGTGTGCCTTAGGACTTGCGGAGCAAGAATATGTTGTTAGTTACATAAATAGTCCATTAAATAACTAAATATTGGCCATAATACTATAGAGAATCGGAGATACTGTCAGGTCAAGTCATGCCTGCTTAAAATTTTATGGCATATTTTTTTTTTTTAAAGTTAAGGGAAATAAAGACTACGATGGTACGAGGAATCGGATTGGGTGGAATTTGAAGTGAGGCGAAATATTATTGGCCGACCTCGTACTAAACATATATTACCCGAGTAACGTAGTAGAAGTTTGAATTGTATTTTTGAAAGACTTTGTTTACAAGTGAAATAAGGATAATCATTCGCCAGAGTAGTTGATATTGGGGAAAAAGCATTAGGTGAGGACGCCATTTTATAACAAAATTTTGCCAAGGAGCGATGAGAGCAGGCTTGTGCTGTGCAAACAATATTTCTCACCAGCCTGGACAGAAAGGCAGATCGAAAGTGTGCCAGTCATCGTTCACTTGTGTATTTCATTGAATAATTGTGGTAAGATTGACTTTATTAACATGTATCTAACATAAAAATTGAATGTGAGATAATAATGTATGACTGTAAGTAAGTGGGTCTGTAGCAAACTTAGGCAGAGCCTAGAGATTGATCCACCATGTGATAGACTATCAGAGAGGTGGGACTACAAGAAAATATTATGATTGTCATCAAGGAGCATAACACCTATCCTATTGTATGGAAAAGATTACAGCTGGAATTGCAGTGGCGTTGTAACCATTAGGGAAGAGGAATACTGGTGTACATTGTCACATCAAAAGATAATGGTGGCATAGGTTGGCATAAAGCTATGACCCTTTTCGTTTGTTTGTAATGTACTTGTACTTAAATGTGGAATATTATTGTATACTAGGTATAAAGAAGGATGCATAACCTTCACATTTCAGGGTCCTGGGTACTGACGTTAATGTAGTACCAAACGCTTGAGAACTGCTCGATTCAGGACACTGTCTGTATACTTCGAGCCCGTGCTAGTGGCCATTGCATATCAAAAGGGTGGAACATATTGTCAAGCGAGCAGAGGACACGATCTACCTGTATTCTCCTGCCAAGTTAAGTGCTTGTTCGGCACCAGGCAGCTCAACCTAAAAGAACTCTCAAGTGATAGTGAAGAAAACTGTGAATAGTTATTAAAATTTCCACAAGTAACAAACGAAACAGACATAACTAAAAGGGTGTGATTATAACCAACAACCTATTGTTTGATACCAGTATTACCTCAAAGGAGAAGAATACAACTACAAACTTATATTAGAATAATATTGTATGTATGGACAGAAGATCTACTGTGTTATTTGACTGATGTAAATGATTCTTTTGATTTCACTTTTAATTGTCAGTCCTGGTTCAAAATAAATTAGAATCAGGATAATAAATTGTAAAAAATTCTATTTACACAAATTTCAACCACTGTCTTAAGTAAGATAGCCTTTTAAAGGGTTGTTTGTATGTTATTGTGGTAGTACTGTGTGTTGTTGTGAATAATAAACTATTTGTTTGTATGTTTGTTGATTATTGCACATTACACTCTACATTCATAACCCTAGACACTACACGAAGTCATTTTATATAATAATATAGATTAAATTTTGAATGAGATCAAAAGGGTGGTAGCGGAAAGGTACTCTGAAAAGTTTACAATACTATTTGTTGATTTCAGGGACCTTTATAGCTGATCTCATTTAATACAATAATAATACATAACAACAATTCATAACATCAAAATCCACCACATCTACTATTAAAAATGTGAACAAAATTTAAAATTAAGAAGAAATTAAAAAATTTCCTTATTTTTTCACCACACTCACCCACACCTGAAGTCTGTATCGAGCTATGGGAAGGCGACTAACGTGGCAACTGCCCAATGCACTTCCTTCGCGGGGCTCACGCTCATCTGCTCCCAAAAATCTGATTGTTAAACAATCACACGTCCTAGCGATCTTTTGTACAAATTATTATATATCATAACCACCAACAAAAATCACCATCAATATCTAACTGTAAGTAAACTAATTCTATGCTGTGGAAAGAAAAACAATGTATTCTTCTTTTGTATGGTCAGAACCCAAGAAACAAAGAATCGTTGCCTAGGGGATACATTTTCTTTTTCTATTACATCAACAGCACGTACCCCACACTCTAGCTAGACTTAGACTAATTCTTGTCTCAGACTAAGATACGTCACAGACGAATCATCATTCTGTCGTACGGTAAGTTTATGGGTTCAATGGGCCCAGTCTAGGTAAAGAGAAATGGTTGACTGATACACGAGAATGTATAGAAATAGATTTCACAAGTGGTAGGTTCAGGGAAAGATATGTCTCTGTAGTGAGTAGGTTTTTCTCATCCAGTCTATCCGTACAACTGTGCTTTGTTATAAGACAGTCTTTGCCTCCCTATCTAATGAAAGAACAGGTTACTCTGCACACACACAATTATGTGACAACAAGACACATAGACGGGAAATAAACTAAGGATAAATGGGTAAGGGTCTGACCAACACACAAAGTTAAGTTTTCTTGTTGTTTATTATTTACTAAATGTTTACAACATCAAATACCCAAAAGATACCAAGAAAATCATTTACACATATAGAAGAAGTAAAGAAACATGGGGCGTCTTCACCGTATATGGAAAAAAACCAAAACAAATATTAACCCGAAGGTTGAAGGTTAGCACTAGGTTATAGAATACAGTATTGGTATAATATAAGACCAAGTCAAGTAAACAACATCAACAACCTAATTAGTAAATAGTTACCAGCAACAGTAAAATCATCCCACGCTCTCAGACTCTGTGGCCACCTCTCACACTCTTACCTATTGGTACTCTTCTCATGGTCTGTGATATTCCTTGGTAAATTTGGTCCACAGACCTAATCCCTATTTTACTGTTGATTAGTGTATCACCCCAGCTGTCGAGGACACAAATTGGCCCCAGTTCGTCCCCCAAAAAAAACTAATGAGGTGAACGCCGAATAAGTTAAGGTCCACGATGAATCCTGGAAATAATAAAAATCATAAAGGGTTGTCTTCACTGTTCTAAAAAAACTAGCACTGTTCATCTGACGTGTGCACAGAGGAATGTGATTCGAGATACAGGAACTACAACTGAATATTTTCGTTGCGACAACTCTTGCAGTGTTGAGGGTGAGCGGGGAAAACAGTCTTGTTTCCCGCTCGGGCTGGAACGACTATTTGGATATAGGGTTTACTACAAATATTGAATATGTGAGGTTCCTTGGTGTTTACCATTTAAGAGAAGGGATTACTTCTAGTGTTCTGGAATAATCCGGTTGCTACAAATTATGATGATGGATTTTCTATCGGCCGACTCTTTGCCAGAGGGCCACTCCTGCACAGTGTATATATTTGTACTCCACTGGGATTACAACTGTCAGGTGTTGGGTGTCGTGTAACGACCTCTCATTGACTGTTTCTTCTGTCTATTATTTTATACCTCTACAAATTAGTCCTATCACTAGACAAGAAAACCAAAAGTCCCTTTCTCTCTACTCATATATTTCATAGTATTTTACTAGCTCAGGATTCTCACGGTCAAGGGCCATAAATTATTCCTCTAGCCAGCGAAAATTCATTTCCACTTGGATGGTGAAAAGTAGTTCTACGATAGTCCGGAAGTCGACCTTTTGTTTGTGTCACGAACTGGACGTAAATCAGGGAAGGGACAGGAACCCTGCATTAAGCCACAGACATTTTCACCGCGGATACAGGGCCAGTTGAGATGAGGATAACTTAATAACCCTGGGACCAGAAGAGAATTTGCAACAATGCCACCCAATACACAACCCACCCTGCCCGGGAACAGCATCCTGGAATTTTGGGAGGGAATTTTAAGCCATTAGACCGCTGGCCGTCATTCGAAGCAGACGAAATCTATGGACCCCAGAGTGGGCATTACTTGTTGCGAGAATCCGTAGTGAATTCAGTTGAGCGAAGTGAGTAATCTAATACTGCAGATTTTATAATACGAATAATCATATGTTTATCCACAGCTTACTATTGCAGTAACTTTTTGTTAAACAAAGTTTTAAATGCATTTCCCTTTTCAGTGACAATAATGGTTATTTGCATATTCACAGATCACTCAAACTAATGTATGAGTTTGCTGAGGTCATAGACCTAATTAACCACTGATCTTTATTTCACAGCCTGGCAGAAATAAGACAGGGTTAAATAATTGATGTTTATTATTGTTGTCACTTTGGGATGTGCATATTGATCCAAGCAAAACAGAAGTGTATTAGTGGTCCTTCTATTTTCTATTTCTTATAAGGCTTCTGTGTTCTCTGTCAAGACTACAAACTTGATAACAGTGTTCTCAATCACTTCTTCTCACTTTGTCACATAAGGAACATTAATGTGTTTTTCATCATGGAATGTTCTTTACATGTATTTAATGCAATTCTATGCACATACCATGTTTGATGATTGAAGAACTATGCTGTTATCAGTTATATGAATGCGATTTTCTACAGGAACCAGAACTTTAAGAATGCTTGCAATTATTTGGCTATTTAATGAATTTACCACTTGACTGACAAGATGTAAGTCAGCGGTTCTCAAGCCTTGTGACCATGACTACCCTCCACATGATTTACTGCTCAAGTAGCGAGTATCTAAATCAGTGGTTCTCAGACCTTGGCAGCAATGACACCCCAACATGTTAAAGCAGCATAGGAAACTATGGTTCTCAAACCATTGTTGACAGTGACCCCAAAATTAAAATACTGCTCTATGGGCACTAGGTGAACCAGTGGTTCTCAACCATTTGATGACCCCAGCCCTTATGTCACAGTTTGTGAAACTCATTGCCACATGGGGAAAACCACTGCTGTAAATAAGCAGACAGCCAGATAGGGACTGAGAACTCAGGATATGCCATAATGTCAGTTAAGAAGGAGTATTTCATAGATAATAGATAACACACGGTTACTGAATGGTAGTTAGCAGTGTGTTAATTTACTTTCTGATGGGCACTTACCGGCCATCAGACTTAGGAGATGATTGCTCTTGAAACCACTAACGGTACTTCAATTGTTTCTAGTCCACCCATGTTGCGGTTACAAAGTACAAACTCAGGTTGTGGTTACAAGGTACCTAAACCAGTTACGGGTCCATGGTATAAACCAGGGTACGAGTCCACGGTACCAAAGATTACCCCTACCCACCATACCCTATTAACCAGGTTACCATTCCAAACCATATCCTATCACCCAGTAACCATACCACACATCCTTAAGCAGAAGAGGTATTCAGCAGAGGTGACTTACCCCATCCTTATCTGTGATGTGCACTGAGTCCTGGGAAGCAAACTCTGACACCATTTGAACCCATTAACTGTTATGAGACCAACGTGCTGGCGCAGACCAAACCAAGACAGTCCGAAACAAAATCATCTCCGCAGCTACTACAGGCCTTCGGAAAGATGAGTATAACACTCACCAGCAGTACAGCAATAGAAGAGATCTACTGTCCATAGAATGACAAACTAGTTGTTTTTAAACAGTAGAGCTAAACTCTTTTTTTCATATTTATATGTATATTCAAAGATGTGAGAATCTATACCCTTTTATTCAATTTAACTTTACAGCGTCTGTTGTTATTTTTCTTGGTAACTTTATTTGGGCTGTATTTTGTTTTAAATACAAATCTACACCCTGGGGGCTCAGCCATAATTCAATTAACTTCTATAGGGTTGGGATATTTTAAATGTGGCTGGACACCAAATCTCTTTCTCAACCTTATGTGCTTTACACATTCCTTTTGTAGGATTCCTGAGGAAGAATTTATCGTCCAGAAAATATCCTGTTTAGGTGCCAGAATTCTCTTTGCATTAAGTAAGTTTCTAGTGCACTATTTCCCGAGGAGAGGCAGTTTCTTCGAACTCGTAGACTATTAATAAGATATTATTATCTTTATTCTTCCATTCCATCCAAGCTGTCCTTTCTCATCAGAACAATTCCACGACATTGGGAAAAATAATAATAATGTTTCCAGGTATACACCACTTGTGGAGTGTTAAAATAATATTTCTTGATTTAGTAAGCCCAGTAGTTAAATTACAGTCACACCGTATAATACGCTAGTATACACTTCTAGCATGAAATGGAATAAGGAAAAGAAAAGGACCGCTGGTTCGTCCACTTGGGGATCAGGTCAGAAAATCCATAATAAAAATATCCACGAATCACTTTTTTTAAGCAATCATCGAAAGGAAAATGGTTATGACTACACGCTAGACTTCTTCTCAAATTCTGACTGAAGACTGATAGGTGGGTTAAAGACACAGGCGTATATATACATACATACATACATACATACATTCATACATACATACATATCAGAATCTTTATTCTCCATAAAATACATTAATATGTACAGACATGATATAATAGATACAAAATGGCATATAGGAGAATCATTAGAATTTACATAAAGTGTTGAAGACGTCTAAGTAGTTATATGTGGGTGTTTTTACATCGAACCTTTGTGTTACACATACATAAAATTTTTTAAGCTTTCTAAAAGACATTGGCATATAATGATATGATATAACCTGCTAAAAAATGAGAATTATTGAAATTTACAAAATGTGTGTGGAATACCATTCAAATAGAGCAATATGGTTGTTTTTACATGGGGGTTTTATCAGAATTTCTGTTTGCCATAAAAAACTTTGACAGCTAGTAGAGTGAGATATTAAATATAGCATCAAATACAATAGTCGTTTGGTATAGTAGACAGAGCACAATTGAGATTAGACGGTGGGGAAAACATTTCAGCAATTTAACATGGGTGTTTTTTACATCGAAGTTTCCATATTCTGTAAGAACCTATAATTGCACTGATACTGACATATTTACATAAAACCTTTGCTTCAAATTTCCGCAACCCTAGCGACATTAATCCACTCACACACTTTGCATGCACATGACCCAAACTACTAATTATCAGTACGATTGCATGCGTACGATAGCCTAGTTCGTTAATTTCTGCAGTCAATGGATAGTACTTATCAAATTTATGTTGGTAACATTTATCTAAATGGGCGTCATATGGTATTGCTGCCTCTACTATAAAAGCTGTTTTGTTCTGTCGATTGATTATCGTTAAATCAGGTTTTACGGCATGTGTCTTAAATGAGGTGTTACTGCTGCCGAAGAGTGATGGTTTAACGATTATCTCTTTATTTATTGTCATGTCACTCTTATTATTGTATGAGGATTTCAGTTTCTCATAAATAATGTCTACAGCTCTATTGTGCCTTTGTTGGTATAATGTTTGAAATTTGGTACATCCATTCAATAAATGTGACACTGTTTCGTATGGGTGGTTACATATTTTGCACATTTTCGTGTATGTCTGTGGGTAGTATAGATGTAAAAGACTTTCGCATTCCAGCAACTGTAACCTCGATCTCACAGCAAATGAAAGTATTTTATCACTTAACTTAACATTAGATAGAAAACTAGATGACAATGAATGGTTTACACATTTCATTTCGCGCACTATTCTCCCTTGTGATGATTTACTTTTTAGTTCACTTAGAATTAGGTTAAGTTTATATGATTTAAATCCAGAATAAAAAGCATTTGCTGACTTGTATGTTAGACTCACATCTTCATCTACATCTAAATGTACAGTGTAATGGCCACTGTCATCCACTTTCACACTCACTCCTTCACGCGCGCATTCTTCATTCAGTTCTACCCAAAATGATCTTGGCCAATTCACCTTCGATCTTTTAGCTAGATGGTTTGTTTCATTTAACTCGTAACTTGCAAAGTTATTCCTATCATTATCTACTTGGTCTATTTTACATTTTTTCATATGTCTATCTAACGAGTTTATCGCTGCAGTTTTTACAAGATATACATACATACATACATACATATATACATACATACATACATACATACATATCAGAATCTTTATTCTCCATAAAATACATTAATATGTACAGACATGATATAATAGATACAACATGGCATATAGGAGAATCATTAGAATTTACATAAAGTGTTGAAGACGTCTCAAGTAGTTATATGTGGGTGTTTTTACATCGAACCTTTGTGTTACACATACATAACAATTTTTTAAGCTTTCTAAAAGACATTGGCATATAATGATATGATATGTGATCTTCCCTGCCAGTCATTTCTGACCAAAGGAGCGTACCTCCCGAAATACCTTTCGGTGGCACGAGGTTGGGCAATCTTAGATCAAGCTGTTGCCCATGCAGCATGACCCGGCCTGGACGTCAGAGGAACGGTCTAGCCGATACAGTCTGACACCAGTAGCAACAGCCTAGTCTCTAGTAGGATACGGAACTTGCCCTCAATCGCTTACCGTAAGCATGTATTAGCTCTAGAATTGCCACAGTTATCCAAGTAGGATCGTGTCATCTAAGGAACCTCGACTGATTTAATGAGCCATTCGCGGTTTCACCGTGAGACAGTGTGAACTTAGACATGCATGGCTTAACCTTTGAGACAAGCATATAACTACTGGCAGGATCAACCAGATAACTGTCTGACTGAACAGAGCATTTCGTCGCTCGCGTCGCGTCGCGCGGGGAGGGAGACAGCGCTCTGTGCAGAGCGGATCCCGGCGATTTTATTCTTGCGAGAACCACTGGCCGCCTGCCGACTTGTCGGACAGGACTGGCCGAAAGCGACACCAGATTACTGACTGCCGGCCCACGACTAATGATATGATATAACCTGCCAAAAATGAGAATTATTGGAATTTACAAAATGTGTGTGGAATACCATTCAAGTAGAGCAATATAGTTGTTTTTACATGGGGGTTTTATCAGAATTTTTGTTTGCCATAAAAAACTTTGACAGCTAGTAGAGTGAGATATTAAATATAGCATCGAATACAATAGTCGTTTGGTATAGTAGACAGAGCACAATTGAGATTAGACGGTGGGGAAAACATTTCAGCAATTTAAAATGGGTGTTTTTTTACATCGAAGTTTCCATATTCTGTAAGAACCTACAATTGCACTGATACTGACATATTTACATAAAACCTTTGCTTCAAATTTCCGCAACCCTAGCGACATACATACATAGAAGAATCTTTATTATAAAAAAAAAATACATTAACATGTACTTGATATAGTATAAAAACACCATATCATATCGGATAATCATTTAGAGTCCGCAAGTGTGCCAAACTCCGCCCAGGAAACAATCGCCAAACGTTCATAATCCGTTGAATTCAATTCGTACACAGTTTACAAGCTGACATCAAAAGTCTCCAGCCTTCAGTTACCGTCACCGTCTTTTGGGACATGAGCAAAAACCAAACATTCACGATTCGACTGGACACACAATCTGACACATGTCCGCGCTGTGGTCACGTGTCTTTCAGCAACGCATACCATAGTAAGGGGTCAGTGGATCTTTCCATTCTCGATGAGGGGTGACAGTATCTGGTCGCCATTGATAACGAAGCTATAGTTTCTTTCCGGTGGCTTCATAAACTAATATATATTCTTTAGAAATAAAATGTCAATTTTAAAGTCTTGTTTAATTTTCGTCTTTCACTGATATCCTTAATTTCTGTAGCCATCTTTTCGGGTGATGTTATAGACGATGTTAAGAATTTCCACTTACTAATGTGAGAGCTTCAAGTTGACACACCTCTCAAAGCCGTGGAAAAGTCTCTTCTCTGCTACAAATCTTGTTTCAGCATTGTACACAATTAATAAGTCAGTGGATCCTTCCATTCACAATGAGGGGTGACAGTATCCAGTTAGCCATTGCTAATGAAAACATTGTTTCTTTCCAGTGGCTTCACAAATGAATATATATTTTTTTGTAAATAAAAAGTTCAGTTTCAAAGAACTTTTCGTTTTTATCTATCACAAATATCCCTTGTTTATGTAACAATCTCTTCGGGTGTTGTTATAATAGGTGTTAAGAATATCCACTTACTATCGTGGGAAGCCTCAACGCTAACCGTCAGGTCGAGCTGGCTTGACATGTTTCTGTCATAGATCGAATAACTTGAAGTTGAACCAATACATGGCTACCTCATTGGGCATGTATGATTATAATAAGGCATTGCTTCAACTTGCGATATTAATATGGCCTCTCGAAATTTAATAACAGCAGTAACAATAGCCTTCATTAATTTTGTGATGTTTTGAAACGAAGTCCGGTTGACAAATCACAAAACCGCCATCTTGTCTACTTGGTACCAACAAAAACCGCGAACTCACATGACAGGCAAACTTGATGTTTTCACATTTAAAACACTTAGCAAAATAATCCTGAACATGAGCCAAACACACTACAAACTCATACAGCGTTAATGAGGGCTGTTACCACAGATGCAGACTCCAAAACGATGACATGAAATGCACAACACAAAAGTGCGGCCTACCACACCGCCATCTTGGAAACATACATACATACATACATACACACACACACACACACACACACACACACACACACACACACACACACACATACACACACACACACACACACACATACACACATACATACATACATACATACATACATACATACATACATACATACATACATACATACATACATACATACATACATACACACATACATACATACATACATACATACATACATACATACATACATACATACATACATACATACATACATACATAATCAGAATCTTTATTATCCAAAAAAATACATTAACATGTACTTGATATAGTATAAAAACACCATATCATATCGGATAATCATTTAGAGTCCATAAGTGTGCTAAACTCCGCCCAGGATACAATCGGCAAAACGTTCATAATCCGTTGAATTCAATTCGTACACAGTTTACAAGCTGACATCAAAAGTCTATAGCCTTCAGTTACCGTCACCGTCTTTTGGGACATGAGCAAAAACCAAACATTCACGATTCTACTGGACACACAATCTGACACATGTCCGCGCTGTGGTCTTTCAGCAACGCACACCATAGTAAGGGGTCAGTGGATCTTTCCATTCTCGATGAGGGGTGACAGTATCCGGTTGCCATTGATAACGAAGCTATAGTTTCTTTCCGTTGGCTTCATAAACTAATATATATTCTTTAGAAATAAAAATGTCAATTTTAAAGTTTAATTTTCGCCTTTCACTGATATCCTTAATTTCTGTAGCCATCTTTTCGGGTGTTGTTATAGTCGATGTTAAGAATTTCCACTTACTAACGTGAGAGCTTCAAGTTGACACACCTCTCAAAGCCGTGGAAAAGTCTCTTCTCTGCTACAAATCTTGTTTCAGTTGAAAATTTTTTTTTTTTTTCAACTGTTTTACCCCGTCTTACGGCAGTTCTCCTCATATACTTACACATATTGTTTCAGCATTGCACAAAATTAATAAGTCAGTAGATCTTTCCATTCACAATGAGGGGGTGACAGCATCCAGCTAGCCATTGCCAACGAAAACACCGTTTCACTCCAGTGGCCTCACAAACGAACATCTACCTTTGGCAAATGAAAAGTTCAGCTTCAAAGACCCCCTCGTTTTCATCTATCACAAATATCCCTAGTTCACGCAACAATCTCCCCGGGTGTTGTTAGAATAGGTGTTAAGAATATCCACTTATTACCGTGGGGAGCCCCAACGCTGACCGTCAGGTCGAGCCGGCTTGACATGTCTCTATTGTCATAGATCGAATAACTTGAAGTTGAATTAATACATGGCTACCTCACTGTGCATGTATGATTATAACAAGGCACCGCTTCAACTTGCGATATTAATATGGCATCTCGAAATTTGATAACAGCAGTAACAATAGCCTTCATTAAATTTGTGATGTTTTGAAACGCAGTCCGGTTGACAAATCACAAAACCGCCATCTTGGATACTTGGTTCCAACACAAACAGCGAACTCGCATGACGGGCAAACTTGATGTTTTCACATTTGAAACACTTAGCAAAATAATCCTGAACATGAGCCAAACACACTACAAACTCATACAGCGTTAATGAGGGCTGTTACCACAGATGCAGACTCCAAAACGATGACATGAAATGCACTACACAAAAGTGCGGCCTACCACGCCGCCATCTTGGAAACAAACATACATCCATCCATCCATCCATCCATCCATCCATCCATCCAGCCAGCCAGCCAGCCAGCCCCACAGCCACAGCCACAGACAGGCAGGCAGGCAGGCAGGCAGGCACACACACACACAAACACACACACAAACACACACACACATATATATATATATATATATATATATATATATATATATATATATATATATATATATATATATATATATATATATATATATATATATATATATAAATATATAAATATATATATATATATATATATATATATATATATATATATATATATATATACACAGTACAGTACTTTGCAAAAAAAATGGCAGTCATATTTTCGCAACGCAGCACACTCATAGTAGCAAATAATAATAAAAACTGTATGTCCAGAGGAAGATTGGTATCTCCCCTATCTATTAACAGTGGTTTCAGTACAATATAATGTTGCCTTCTCCAGCAAGGCAAGCCTGGATGCGGCGAGGCATACTTCCCGCAAGTGTTTGTAGGTAATTGTGAGTCAGACTGTCCCAGTATTTTTTCAGCTACCTTCTTCAATTGTTCAACGTCTCTGAGTCCACTCTTTTTAAAATGATTCTTGAGTAGTGCCCAAACGTTTTCAATTGGTTTTAAGTCGGGACTATTGCTGGGCCACTTCAGCACTATCACATTCTTCTCTTGCAGCCATGCTTTGGTGGTATGAGCTGTATGCTTTGGGTCATTGTCATGTTGAAATGTGCACCCATCGGGTACATGACCTGCATAAATGGCAGAAGGTGTCCCTCTAGTATGTCGATGTACCTTTCTTTCGTGAGAATTCCTGTGAAAACACACAGTGGGGTGGCACCTCTTGCTGCCACCCCTCCCCAAAGATGGAATTTATGGGTATGTTTTGGTCGCTGGTACACAGGCGTTACAGAGTCTTTCATCCAAATATTTATTTGAGCAGGATAAGACCAAACAGAACATTCATCTGAAAAAATCACATTGTCCCATGACAAATTTTGGTGTTCGTGGCACCAGTTCAAGTGCATCTGTTTGTGAGTCTCTGTGAGAAATGGTGACGAAATTACCCGCTTTTTTGTGTAATTCATCCTGTGTAGCTCCCGGTTGACAGTAGCATTAGATACCTCTGGGTTTCCCAAATCGATCATGCGCTGCAGTATGTTTTCTACTTTCTTCATTGGCCCAGCCCGAACGATTTGGGCGAGACGCCGATGGTCCTTTGTGTCCAAAATTCTTGACCCCCCACTACCTTCTTTTCGCTCGATTCCATTACCTGCTTTTAATTTACTCACAACTCTGTAGACAGTCCGCTCAGGAATGTTCAAGGTTTTAGAAATGTTGGAACATGTTTGATTTCCTTCATTCCAAAGCTGTGAAATTAACATACACTTTGACTTTGTGTCCATTTTCTGCCACTAGCATTAGAAATTGTCGTCTGCTCTATTATCAAGTGACTTTACTCTACGCTAATTTTTTTTTACTTTTGGTAGTGTTTGCTCACTTAAGTGGAGTGTAAATTTGGGGCAGAACATGCATATTTAATTAGATTTCAGCATATTTAGCTGAGCAATATGACTGCCATTTTTTTTGCAAAGTACTGTATATATATCAGTAAATGGCTTTTCTTTTCATCTCTAGTAGCGTTAATTTGCACTCCAGTATGGGTCATAAATTCAGAAGCTAAAGATGAAAGTTAAAAGGCTTACGTTTTTCGGTCTTCGAACGGTTCTCGTCTGGAGTGGTGACCGATATCAAAAACTTTCGTTCTACTAGCGGTTTTCTCTGTAGAATGCCCGTGTTCCAAGATCAAAAGAAACTAGGGATTTCTAGATTTTTCCTGAGCACTACAAAGGGTCAGTTCCGCCTTTCTCACGTGCTGTCTGTCTGCCGAGTATTATATGATTGACAGATGAGCTCTCGTGAGTGGAAATGAGTAAAACCAAAGCTTGATTTGTTTCCTGTTATGACTGACAGGTCACGAAGATTGTAAACACAGCGTTAGCTCGTGTTTAAAGGAAAGAGGGCGGGGACAAAGGTGAGCTTGCAGAATTAGAGACAATTGGTATAATGCGTGTTTTAGCTAGCAAATCAGAGAGCTGCTATAAGGTTACAATAAGATGTCAGATTACTGTATGCTCTTTTCCTTTACACGTCACACCATCTCTCACATCCTCTGCCATCTAGGTCACCATCTCTGACATCATATGTCATCTAGGTCACCATCTCTCATATCTCACATCATCTAGGTCACCATCTGTCACATCTCACATTATCTAGGTCACTATCTCTCACATAATATGCTATCTAGATCACCATCTCTCACATCTCACATCATCTAGGTCACCATCTCTCACATGATATGCCATCTTGGTCACCATCTTTCACATCATGTGTCATCCAGGTCACCATCTCACGTCATCTTGGTCACCATCTTTCTAATATGAGTCTTATTGTCTCTCCGTTTCTCTCATGTCAGCCCCCACCCCAAATCATTACCTCTGTCACCTCAGTCTAATTCTCTCACCTTTTGATTCCTATCCGTCCCTCTCTCCTCTCAATTCACTTACTCTCTTCCTGTTTATCCTTCCTTTTGTCACCTCCTTCTCTCACACACATCTCTTTCTTCCCGTCTCATCCTCTCTCTCTCTCTCTCTCTCTCTCTCTCTCTCTCTCTCTTCCACGTTCTCTCGATTTGCTTTCCACCCTCTTATCATCTTCCGTAATCTATTCTTCTTGTATTCCTTCGTTTCGTCTTTTCTGTCCTCACAGTACGTCCTCTTCTTCCTTTTGATGAAGTGAAGGAAGTTAACGGAATGAGGGCTATATTCGTATCTGAGTTACCGGGAAGGAGAGTAAAGACAAGTAACACGGTAACCTGCCAGGCATGTCATAGGTGGAGGAGGAGGAGATAGAAGGAAAATGGGAGAAAATTTATAATTGTAGGATGAAAAGACGAATGAGAAGAGGAAGACAAAGAAGAAGAAGAACATGCATACGAAGAATAGACGAATATTACATTTCATGATGAAGGGCCGACCACCGGTGTAGCTGAATGGAGGCTGTAGCTGTGTGAAGTTTTGTGGGAGAGCTGGTGTGTGTACTAATATAAAGTCTGTGTGTGTTGACTCGTGTCGCTGTCTAGATGTATAAGTCTCTGTGGTAAAGTGGGATGTATAAATATTTATAGGGGACTTATTGTACTGACTGAGATCAGCTGTGAAGGTATCTATATCTAATAAGAGTAGTGTATTATAGATAACCTTACTTACTGCCACATATGTATACCTCAGTCAGAATTATTCTGGAATAGTGTGATGACTACGTTATATGTCTAGGGTATGTGTATGATGAAGTGTAAGTCATAACAACAACAGACAGATAAACAATTTAATTTATTCCACCACACTTGACAACACTGTGACACTCACATACATATAACACTCTAAGAGGATATCTTAAAGGAGTCACTGATAACTTTTCAAATAACAATATGTATTCAGTGCTGTCATGAATGTATATGTGTCCTGATTCAAATACAAAGGGAACCAGGAATCACAATCAATTTTAAATACAAGTTATACGTACAGAATTTATTAATATGATTCTTGTAGTGACATATATTATTAATGGTATCCTATGTGTGTCAGTTGTGTAGTGGTAATATGAGGTAATACTGGTTTTGTTTTGTTCAAGCTCTGTTGGTATTTGTCATCATGACTTCAATAGTTTGTTTCTATTGGAACTAGTATTGGAGATGTTCTCAGTTCCTGGTATTAAAACAATTAAATTCCCCTCTTAATTTTAGTTTACAATGTCATTTTAAGATGGGGGTACATAATGTTGAGCTCCATGGCCACACTCTCTTATCTTGCGTGATGACTGCAGTAAAAGACTCCTCTGCTCGATTACTTTAATGAGTTCTGGAGCCACCCCACTGGTTGCTATATGGACCAAGGAGTATGCTGTCCACCTCTGGCTTCAGCAAAGCTCTGACCAGGTGCTGCTCAATAACTTTAAGACCACGGTCCCTGAAACAAGAAGGTTGTACCTTCTACGTCAGAACTAATTTATACTCCATTTCTACACTGAGCACAATACATCACAAACATTGAGTTCAGAGCGTTAGGCCAACTGTCAGCTTCATCTGAAATACTTTATACCAGTATTTCCCTCCCTAATGGTTACTACGCCTCTGCAATTCCAGCATTATTTCTTTCTAGTTAATAATCTAGGTGTCAGTGTACTGTTTGGCCATTCCATGCAGTTTTACTTTCCTCCGACACCTTCTGTTCAGGCTGGAGCACTATAGGCTTTACATCATGTTCGCTACTGAACTACACATATATACAGACATAATTTATCAATTTACATTCAATTTTCATTTAAAATTATTGAATATTTCAAGCTTACCACAATTCATGAAAATAATAATAAACAGTTTCGTTGACTGGCAATGAATATAGCACAACTCCGATCTGCCGATGTCCCAGGCTTTATTTTATAAAAAATATACACTGGTGCTCAACGCACTGCTTCTTAGTAGGTTTATTACAAGATGTGGCAATGAACAGACGCTCTGAATTGAGTATATTCGCAGCTCTACCCAATCAAACCATGTCTACACATCTTTTCAAAAAAGTACCCCTTTTCACGTTTCCCCTGACAACACAAGATAGTATTTATAGCCCGACCAATCGTGTTTAGTCTTACATTTGTTGCGCTCCAATCAAATAGGAGTTAACATGGTAGGCTATTTCCGTAACGTAATGTTTTTTCAAACACGTTATAAAAAAATTTTATGAGCAGAAATGATTTCATGCTGTCAGGCACCCCCACTATTTTATTTTGGCCATAACTTGGTAATTCCTAGACTATTTGCGTAACGTTTTACATATTCTTTGTCAGCAAACCCTAAGGAACCCAAATATACGAATTTAATGGAGCCAATATGCATTTTCTTCTAGGATAGTCGTGCTGTTACTACCTTCTCACTTCCAAACTTGAGGGTGTCTGGGTACTGTCATGTTTTCAAACGTAAACCGGTATAATGTCATAATTCCCAATAAGCGTTTTTCAGGATTTTAAAACCTAACTCTGGTATGGGTAGTGAATTTTATCACTGTCGATTTGAAATAAAGTTAGTGCATGTGGCCTTACACGCGTGATGGCAGCAATTGTGTATCGCGCGACGCGTGTTTAGTGTTGCACGTGTCCCTGCTTTCTGCCTCTCCCTTCTCGCTATCCTTTAGTCCATCTGTCTTTTAGTTACGCCGTGTATAAAATGGAATGAATGAAATATTAAATTTAGGTCATTGATCAGCTTGCGTATCTCAAGGTTTTTCCAAGAAATACAGTACACGTTTCATTGAAGAAAGCGGGTAATAATACAGTAGGCTTTTACTATCAACGTGAAAGCGTTACAATTTGCAGACGAAGTAGAAAACAAGGGGGATTTCGAGTACAGTCATTGTGACAGCACTGTTCTTTACCATTCTTCTTTCCTTTTATTAAATTTATTTGTTAGGCTTTGCATTTACGTTTTAATTTATATATGGGGATTAGAATAATTCACGACATCTCCCCTCTTAAAACAGACATTATATGTCAGTCCTTTATTCTATATACACATAGAGAAATTTATTATCATTTCTGGGGTTTACGGTGATTCTCATCACACGGATGGCGGCTTAAAAAATCCGCTCCCAAATTTGTTTTTCCAGATATATACTCAATGCTAAAATTATAGGGAGCCAAAAGTAAGGACCATCGGAGTAACCTAGAGTTCTCATGCCTAGCCTGGGCTAGAAACGATAAAGGTTTGTGATCCGTTTGCAACTTAAATGCCTTCCCATACAGATAAATATTGAATTTCTTTATGGCCCATATTACTGCAAGACATTCTTTTTCGCTAGTTGAGTAGTTGATTTCAGCTTTATTCAATTTTCTGCTAGCATATGCCACTGGGCTTAATTCCCCATCCAATGCATCTGATTTCTGTAGTAAAGTTGCACCTAACCCAATATTACTGGCATCCGTCCTTACTATGAATTCTTGACTTAAGTCAGGTAATTTCAAAATAGGTTTACTTGTGAGCTTTTCCTTCAATTCTTGGTAAGCCATTTCACATTGTGGTGTCCATGTAATGCGATCTGGATGTCCTTTACGTGTCAAATCAGTTAACGGTGCACATATGGAATTAAAGTTTTTGATATACTTCTGGTAGAAACCACATAATGAGACAAAGGATCTCACGTCCTTCTTGGTTTGTGGTCTCGGGGCTTTCTTTAGTTTCTCTAAATTCTTTGGGTCAGGGTCATGTTTCCCTGATAAACTGTGTGTCCCAAAAATTCCAATTCTTTACATCCAACGCAACATTTGGTTGGTCGGGCTGTTAAATTTGCTTCCCTAAGTCGATCAAACAGCATCTTCAGAGAGTCAATGTGTTCCTCAAATGTTTCTGTTGCTATAAGGATATCATCCATGAAATTTGTTATACATGGATTATTCAGAGGGTCCAATAATTTTCTCATCATTCTAGAGAAGACACTAGGCGCATTCTTCAATCCAAATGGCAATCTATTAAACTCATAGTGTCCTTCTGAGGTACTAAAAGCTAGGTATGGTCTAACCTCAGGCTTTACTGGAATCTGATAGTATCCTTTACTCAGATCCACTTTTGAGAAATATTTAGCTTTATTTAGTCTGGCAAACAGCTGATTTGTATCCGGCAATGGATCCACCTGTCCTTCTGTAATAGCATTCAGTCTCCTGTAATCTATACAGAGTCTATGTTCTCCAGAGGGCTTCCTTAAGAGTACAACACCGGAACTATATGAGGATTCACTGTGTGAAATAATTCCTTCCTTCAACAGATAGTCTATCTCTTCCTTCAAAGCTTTCTCCTTAGCAAACGGAATCGAATATGGTTTCATACAGACAGGTGTGGGGTCTATCAGTTTCATATCATATTCCAATAGGTTTGTATGCCCTGGTCGGTCTGTTAACACCTCTGCATGATTATTTAGAACCTGTTGCACTCTCTCTTTCTGAGTTTTTGTTAAATGTGTACTGATTTTCACCTGTGCTGCTGTCTCACAGGGGTGTAATGGATATTCAAATGATGAAAGTGGTTCCTTTTTCATCTCCATGGCGATGGACAAGGTCAACAAGTGTGTCTCTTCCTGATGTTCTCTTTCCAAATATTTCTTCAGGAGATTCACATGATAGATTTTTTCTTTCCCCTTCTTATCTATCTTATAATTTGTTCTAGACACCTTCTCTAAAACTGTATATGGACCTTGCCATCCAATCTGTAACTTATTCTGACTCCCGGGGAGAAGAAGCAGTACCTTCTCTCCCACAGCCAAATCTCTGTCTTTCGCCTTCCTGTTATAATAGGCAGCATGTTTCTTCCTGGCTTGTTTCAAATTTTCATTGGCAAGTTTCCAGCCAGTTTTTAAACGAGTGGTCAGCTCATTCACATATTGGTATGAAGATGTAATGTTTTCCTCTGCCTTTTCATCAGTCCACGTTCTTAACAAAGCTTCGAGTGGACCTTTTATTGGCCGTCCAAACAATAATGTTGCCGGGGCCATACCGGTTGAACTATGGGGTACCTCCCGATAAGCAAAGAGGGCGGCGTGCAGGTACTGGTCCCATGTATCTGGTTTTTCGTGTGCCAACTTTCTCAGGATCGACATCAACGTGCCGTTAAATCTTTCCACTTGGCCGTTCCCTTGGGGATGGTACACACTACAATGGAAGTGTTTGGCCTGGAAGATCCTGAAAACTTCTTCAGTTAGTTTCCCCTTGAACTGAGAGCCATTATCAGTCAAGATTTGATTGGGAAAGCCTAACCTTGTGAAAATTGTGAGCAATGCCTCTGCCACATGTTTAGAATCAATCGATGACAGGGCTACTGCCTCTCCCCACATAGAACAAGTGTCCACCAGAGTCAGAATGTAGCTGTTCCTTCTCTTGGTTCGGGTGAGAGGTCCCACAAGATCCACGGCCACTCTCTCAAAGGGTGTTCCCACTATGGGCATTTCCCCCAGAGTTGCTGGTGCAGTCCAATGTTTAGGTGCTACTCGTTGGCACTCTGGACAGGATTTTACATATCGTTTGATATCTTCAGTTATTCCTGGCCAGAAATAGTGACAAGCTATTCGCTGTCCTGTTGCGCTGATTCCCATATGACCACTGAAGGGAATCGCATGCCCTAGTTCCAACACTTTAGTCCTATATGAAGTGGGAAGGACCAGCTGTCCGTGACCATTGGATTCAGATCCAGCCTTCCTATATATCAGTTTGTTCTTCATATAAAACTCTCCCTTGCCTGGAGGTGTATGAGATTTGGGCAACTTCTTGAAACATGGCTTGAGTGTTTTGTCCTCAGCCTGTGCCTTCCTCATCTCATCTGGATGAGTATTTATTGGATTATCCTCCTCCTTTTTAGACTGTGATCTGGTCTGCACTGTTGCCAATATCACAGGTCTCTTGGGATTCCCCAAGAAGACATATCTACACCCCAATATCAGAGGGTAGATTGGCTCATTTATCACTGCTGCTTTTATGATTCCTTCCACATATCGCGTTTTCACTTTTATTCGGGCGACGGGAAGTGTCATGGTAGCTACATCCTTGGTTGCAGTTTGAATCTCCACTGTTTCTGTGGTGTATTGATCGGCCTGCACCAGGTGAGAACTCACAACGGAATCGTAATCTAAACCGGTATCATATAAACACCTTATAGTGACACCATTACAGATGACATCTTCACACACTGGGGGGTGGTATGGTTCCTGTAGTTCTTCAGGTTTGACCTTCTTTTCCTTTTTCCCCGATGTCATAGCAGCACAATGAGGAGGTTTCCTTCTACAATGGTCAGTGTCATGATTGTTCATCTTACAATTTTTACACCACCTTTTTCCTTGGTTGAAAGATTTTCTTTCATCATATTTCCTTTCATCGAATTGTGGGGTTTTATTTTTATTTTCATACCGTGGCCTATCAAACTGGTGCTTACCTTTGTTTTGATCCCTAGGATCAAATTTATTAAAGTTCTGTGGTGCCCTAAAGTTATCCACTTGTTTCTTTTTATTACCTGTTACCTCTGCTTGAGCTGCTTGATACCTTTCAGCAACATTTAGCAACTCACCCAGCCTCTCTGCACCTTGTTCCATGAGAAACTTTCTCAGGTCTGGAGCCATGGACTCTCTTAATTGCTCTATAAGGACCATTTCCTTAAGATCTTGGGTTTTCCCCAGAGAAGTCCATTTCTCCAAGTATGTCTCTATTCGTGCAGAGAACTGGTGTTAGGTTTCACCTGACAGTAGTTTAGCATTCCTAAATTTTTTCCTATAAAATTCTGCATTCTTTTCATATCTTAACAAAAGAGCCTGCTTTAGCATGTCATAATTTTCCTGATCACTTCTGCTCATTTTTGCAAAAACTTCATAAGCTGCCCCACGAAGTCCCTGAGATAACTTTAAGCTCCACCTTTCTCTCTCTAACCCATATGTGGTAGCTAATAGTTCATACCTATTTAGATAGCTCTCTATATCATCGTCTTTCTCAACAAAATGATCTAAATGAAAATTCATAGCTGAGGTTGAGGCTCCTTGGCTAGCAGTAGCATCAGAGGCAAAGGGACTGGCACCATTTTCAGGAGCATGGCCCTGAAACTCAAACTCCCTTAGTCGTAACTCATGTTCCCTTTGTAATCTCTTCTCCTCCTTTTCTGCTTCCCTCTCTGCAGCTAATCTCTTGTCTTCTCTTTCTGCAGTCAATCTTCTTTCTTCTGCTTCCAATTTCTTAGCCTCAGCCTCAATCTGCAACCTCTTAATCTCTTTTTCAGCTTCTATTCTCTTATCTTCGGCCAATCTTTCAGATTCTAATTTTCTTTCGGCCTCTTTTTCTAATCTTCTTTCTTCCCGTTCAATATATTTGTCACATTCAGCAGTGACATAAGAAATCATAATTTGCCCGTCCATTCCTAACTCTTTCGCAGTCTGTACAGCAGCAGATCGAAATTTTGCCAGGTCGGCCATTGTCTAACAGATAAATGTCTAAAATATTTAACTAAACAATTTTATCTATGACTAATTAACTCAGGACAACACAGGCACTGTGAGCTCAACCTTATTTATTTTCACCCAAGGATACCTTTTAATTCTTATTATTCCCTGAAGTGAATTACCCCCAATATTTTAATAGGGAAAGATTCAAAATCCCGAGAGCGAGCCCCCAATATATGTGGTAAAGTGGGATGTATAAATATTTATAGGGGACTTATTGTACTGACTGAGATCAGCTGTGAAGGTATCTATATCTAATAAGAGTAGTGTATTATAGATAACCTTACTTACTGCCACATATGTATACCTCAGTCAGAATTATTCTGGAATAGTGTGATGACTACGTTATATGTCTAGGGTATGTGTATGATGAAGTGTAAGTCATAACAACAACAGACAGATAAACAATTTAATTTATTCCACCACACTTGACAACACTGTGACACTCACATACATATAACACTCTAAGAGGATATCTTAAAGGAGTCACTGATAACTTTTCAAATAACAATATGTATTCAGTGCTGTCATGAATGTATATGTGTCCTGATTCAAATACAAAGGGAACCAGGAATCACAATCAATTTTAAATACAAGTTATATGTACAGAATTTATTAATATGATTCTTGTAGTGACATATATTATTAATGGTATCCTATGTGTGTCAGTTGTGTAGTGGTAATATGAGGTAATACTGGTTTTGTTTTGTTCAAGCTCTGTTGGTATTTGTCATCATGACTTCAATAGTTTGTTTCTATTGGAACTAGTATTGGAGATGTTCTCAGTTCCTGGTATTAAAACAATTAAATTCCCCTCTTAATTTTAGTTTACAATGTCATTTTAAGATGGGGGTACATAATGTTGAGCTCCATGGCCACACTCTCTTATCTTGCGTGATGACTGCAGTAAAAGACTCCTCTGCTCGATTACTTTAATGAGTTCTGGAGCCACCCCACTGGTTGCTATATGGACCAAGGAGTATGCTGTCCACCTCTGGCTTCAGCAAAGCTCTGACCAGGTGCTGCTCAATAACTTTAAGACCACGGTCCCTGAAACAAGAAGGTTGTACCTTCTACGTCAGAACTAATTTATACTCCATTTCTACACTGAGCACAATACATCACAAACATTGAGTTCAGAGCGTTAGGCCAACTGTCAGCTTCATCTGAAATACTTTATACCAGTATTTCCCTCCCTAATGGTTACTACGCCTCTGCAATTCCAGCATTATTTCTTTCTAGTTAATAATCTAGGTGTCAGTGTACTGTTTGGCCATTCCATGCAGTTTTACTTTCCTCCGACACCTTCTGTTCAGGCTGGAGCACTATAGGCTTTACATCATGTTCGCTACTGAACTACACATATATACAGACATAATTTATCAATTTACATTCAATTTTCATTTAAAATTATTGAATATTTCAAGCTTACCACAATTCATGGAAATAATAATAAACAGTTTCGTTGACTGGCAATGAATATAGCACAACTCCGATCTGCCGATGTCCCAGGCTTTATTTTTAAAAAAATATACACTGGTGCTCAACGCACTGCTTCTTAGTAGGTTTATTACAAGATGTGGCAATGAACAGACGCTCTGAATTGAGTATATTCGCAGCTCTACCCAATCAAACCATGTCTACACATCTTTTCAAAAAAGTACTCCTTTTTCACGTTTCCCCTGACAACACAAGATAGTATTTATAGCCCGACCAATCGTGTTTAGTCTTTCATTTGTTGCGCTCCAATCAAATAGGAGTTAACATGGTAGGCTATTTCCGTAACGTAATGTTTTTTCAAACACGTTATAAAAAAAATTTTATGAGCAGAAATGATTTCATGCTGTCAGGCACCCCCACTATTTTATTTTGGCCATAACTTGGTAATTCCTAGACTATTTGCGTAACGTTTTACATATTCTTTGTCAGCAAACCCTAAGGAACCCAAATATACGAATTTAATGGAGCCAATATGCATTTTCTTCTAGGATAGTCGTGCTGTTACTACCTTCTCACTTCCAAACTTGAGGGTGTCTGGGTACTGTCATGTTTTCAAACGTAAACCGGTATAATGTCATAATTCCCAATAAGCGTTTTTCAGGATTTTAAAACCTAACTCTGGTATGGGTAGTGAATTTTATCACTGTCGATTTGAAATAAAGTTAGTGCATGTGGCCTTACACGCGTGATGGCAGCAATTGTGTATCGCGCGACGCGTGTTTAGTGTTGCACGTGTCCCTGCTTTCTGCCTCTCCCTTCTCGCTATCCTTTAGTCCATCTGTCTTTTAGTTACGCCGTGTATAAAATGGAATGAATGAAATATTAAATTTAGGTCATTGATCAGCTTGCGTATCTCAAGGTTTTTCCAAGAAATACAGTACACGTTTCATTGAAGAAAGCGGGTAATAATACAGTAGGCTTTTACTATCAACGTGAAAGCGTTACAATTTGCAGACGAAGTAGAAAACAAGGGGGATTTCGAGTACAGTCATTGTGACAGCACTGTTCTTTACCATTCTTCTTTCCTTTTATTAAATTTATTTGTTAGGCTTTGCATTTACGTTTTAATTTATATATGGGGATTAGAATAATTCACGACAGTCTCGTCCAGACAGATCACATTCCCACTCAGAGATCTACCATAAATACAACGGTAAAGTCCCGATACCACCTCTCATGCCGGGGTGAGCAGTTGAATGTTGAGTCAAATCACAGGTCTAACGATTTTTGTGGTTCATTCACCACAACAAATAAAAATCTTTCTCAACACTTTGATTAATGGAGAAGATCCGAAATTCCTTTCAATAACTTCATTCAAGCATTACACATAAGTATAGAGTCAAACTTAAAGCAAGGAAGTGTGATGGGGCCGAAAAGGAGACGCCCGCCCCCTACCTGTTTCTAGGCAGATTATTTCCGATGTGCTCGAAGCATTCTGGGATGTGAAAAGTTTTCATGAAGATATATTAGTTGAGGCCATAATAAAGCCTTAAAAATAGAGTTGTGGTGTAGAATTGTGTTTTTGCTCTAGAAATAGTGTATATTTCTGTGTTTTCATGCCTTCTGAAGCGATTATCGCGTGTGATATTTAAGTAGCCAAGATTAATACGCCCAGCGCGCAGTAAGCAAGTGAAGCGCCAGAGGTAGTGATGTTGTCGGGACGACAACAAAATCAGGAGGGAGATATGTGATGGGGCCGAAAAGGAGACGCCCGCCCCCTACCTGTTTCTAGGCAGATTATTCCCGATGTGCGCGAAGCATTCTGGGATGTGAAAAGTTTTCATGAAGATATATTAGTTGAGGCCATAATAAAGCCTTAAAAATAGAGTTGTGGTGTAGAATTGTGTTTTTGCTCTAGAAATAGTGTATATTTCTGTGTTTTCATGCCTTCTAAAGCTATAATCGCGTGTGATATTTAAGTAGCCAAGATTAATACGCCCAGCGCGCAGTAAGTGAGTGATGCGCCATAGGGCCTATATAAAGAATGCGATAACCAGCAGCAGCCTTTTTAAGTACCAGCCGTTGCTTTGTTTGCGTCTCCAGAGTAGCAATCGGGCACATGCTGGGTGTTTAGTTTTGTTTTGTTATGTTCGCTAGTTTATTTGTTTAATGTTTGCTTTGTCACTGAATGGGTTGTAAAAATAAATATAGCCCCTGCCTCTAGAATCAAGAGTTTTATTGTTGTTCGGGTCGGAGCGAGTGTGACACGAGAGTGATCACACATCACAATATAATCATCATCATCATCTCGCCCACCCTGCCACAGAAGCTTACTGATTTAAAAAAAATCAATGTGAAAACTTGGTGTCGTTCTGTCCGACCAACCGGTCCTAATTTGGCTAAATGTCTGAACTCCGCCCACATCTCAGCTCTGACTCCAAATTCAAGGTCATTATTCCAAATCTGTATTTCGACTTCATCAGAGAGGAAAACTTTGGTTTACAGAGCCAGGTGCAGTAAAACACAGAAAGTAATTTTAACACGGCCAGTTTCATAGAAGAAAGTTCGTCTTCTTTCGAAGATACTCCCACAAAGATTAAGATGGACTTCACGAGTGTGCCTGCAGACTTTGTAACAAGAGTATGTCAGGTTCAAATCCACGCTTTTTCAATCATAGTAAAGTGATAAGTTCTTGTGTTGAATTTTCAATGTTGAAGTGAAATGGATCTTTCAAGAATTCAAGACACGAGAAGATTCCAGTTTCAGCCTGAACTCTTGAATATTTTCCACTTGATCACTGCTTAGTTTTCTTTTTCACCGAAGCTTCGCGAGGGAGTCGCGGTAGCATAGTGGTTAGTGCACTGGCTTCCTAGCGCAGTGGTCTATGGTTCGATCCCCAGATGAGGCGGTCATTTTTTAGGCCACAAACGGCTCCTGGGTCGACCCAGCCCCAAATGGGTACCAGAGCAACTCTGGGAAGGTTAAGGCGGCCGGCGTGATGCCGACCACATCATCCCTCGTGTGCCGACGGTCAAGATAATATGGGCCTAACACCATATTCCCAATATGCCTCAATGGGTGTGTAACAGGATCCTTTACCTTTACCTTCCGAGCACAGAACAGCCCTGAAAGATAAATTTACATATTTTCAGCGTAACTTTTTTTCAAGAATTTTTTTCATGACATTTAAAAAAAAATAGTATGCCAGGACTAATCAGATTCGCCTACATCGTGTTGTTTAAAATATTGTCCACCCCTGATGTAAGGGTAGGTGGTACGGGTAATTTTAAGAATGTTATTATTTTCAGGAACTGTCCTCCCGACGTCCTGTGGTAAGAGTGCATTAGACTAAAGGCTTGACACTCCTTATTACAGTGGCCTGCTGAATACCCTCCAGGGTTCTCCTTGCATATTCCCTTTGAGGAATTATAATATAAGTATTAGATATGGCCAGTCACACACAAAACTCCCTGGCCCGCACCTCAGGTATTCAGTAACAAGGCCTAACTTCTTGGCACGATTCACAAATATTTATTAACACATTACTCCGCTTGAGTATGTTATGACATCGTAGCTTTTACTAGCACATGTCTCTACTGTCCTTGATTCTGATACTCTCAGTTTTAATGGAACAGTCAACTTACGTGCCCAAGAATTCCATACACACTGCTAAGACTAATCTGACATTATACAATTAATGAATGCATAAGGCAGTGATGGTAATCGATCTTGCAGGTGCAATATAAAGATGCCCAAAGGCAATTAACACATTCTAGAATCAGGTCCTACTGGACACATTTCATGCATACTGGTCAAACGACACAAGCAGACTCCCGGTTAGAGACGCTAGCTTGTCCCAAATCAAAACTGACGTCTGCTGTCAATTCAAAGCAGGAGTCAAGACGTCACTTCCTGCAACCACGGGATACCGTGTGTAAACAATATATATCAGGAAGTGATCGAATACAAAACATGATATGATATTTACTCATATCATTTACCCCCCCCCCCCCCCCTGGATTAAAATAATGAAAAGGAACTTTTCATTATTTTCATAGTACAATCTTACAAGGTCACTGGAGAAACCATATGACAATATCCAAATACTCAACTGTCATCATTATGATAGCACCTAGAGGCGTGCTCCATAATCGACAATTTAACACACAAGGTGTGGTATTTAGTAATAACATAACTAAACCCATTATCGTTAGCAGACGCTCTTTTGACACAAATGTGAGGTAACTACATTAATTAGAAGGCAGTGAAGAAAAGTCAATATGTCAGTCATGGCACTCACACAGCATACCATGTCAACAAACGCCCTAAGTCGTGTCAGTATGTAAGTCTACCTATCTATCAAATGAAATGCGTAATAAGCAATCAAAGACAGAATAGAACAAATGAGGCAGACAAGTTAAAATATAAGTGGTGACTGTGACAATATGTCAAAATAGTTATTAATATTTGTATGTATGCAATGTCATGTGGTGAATGACAATGTTAATGAGATGTCATATGAAGATATATTACTTAATATCTACACATATGAAGGATATAGGTTATACTAAGTGTAAGCACCACTGTATTTCAATTCATATAATGATACACTAATGAACCAATGTAATATTCCGAGTGTTATTAAAACTGGTCATGTTAGACCATACACAGTTCTTCCTGTAGAGGTATTTAAAAGAATTAAAGTTTCAGTGAGTCACTAGTTCGCACATCAGTGTTATTGATTTCCAGTTAAGTATATATGCCGGAAAGAAATAGTTCATTGAAGAAAATCCATTTCCCATCTATGTCGGTTGTTGATGTTTGTCTTCCATGCAATAGCATATACAGCACAGATACTATTGTTCATTCTGTATATTTGAGAATTTTTTAAGTATAAGTTGCGATGTAATTTCTTTGTTATGTCCCTTTTTGAACTTTGTAGTCAGTAATTTTAGTTACTTCCCTTTTTACTCAACGTTTGAGACAGTTAATTATTGCAAAACATTTTGGAAATTGCAACAAAGTATCTGAATTGTACCGACTTGGATTGTCATACTGCCAAAAGTCATTGTACAACATGTATGATCTTCTTCTTCTTCCATCCTTAGCCATCAACCGGCAAAGCAGTATGTGGCCAGTACGCCTAGTGGCGTCTTAGGGCAACAACAAATTGATCAATCTATCGCTGTTTCCACCACGCCTAGTGGCGTCTTTGTGGAACAAAAACAGACCAAACAATCTATCACTGTTTCCGTAATCAGATTGGTTGGCAAGCAGGTGATCAGCCCACTGTGCGAAGTTTTTACGGGATGGGGTAAACAGCCCCATGCCCATACCCTCCTTAGTCGCCTTTTACGACATGCGTGGTAGGGTGCAGTGTTACTATTCTTTGCTCCCCTTTCGGGCCCCGGTAACACACGGGTGAACAACATGTATGAAGTAGCGAAGTATTGTTCTTGAGCAATTGCATTAGACATCATATGACGAATGCTTGAATATATATCTTGATTTTGGATGGACAGTAATTCATCATCATCATGTTGCTTGGCATAGTGTCTCTAGTTTTTCAACCGGTATAAGTGCATGACGAAGCAATGTGGCTGTAATATCTGAAGTATGCACTATATGAGTTAAAAGAAGGCATGTGCCTTAGTTCATGATGCCACCTTTTTGCGAAATAGTTCCTGACTTGTCCCAAAGGAAGTAGTGTTATTATTGAGCATCAAAGTTGGATTGAAGCAGCATTT
Organism: Oreohelix idahoensis; assembly: GCA_024509875.1. Lineage (NCBI taxonomy): Eukaryota > Metazoa > Mollusca > Gastropoda > Stylommatophora > Oreohelicidae > Oreohelix > Oreohelix idahoensis. The sequence continues at coordinate 402,183 of JAMPIV010017861.1, forward strand.
GCGGAGACAACTGGCGATAGCGGATGCTTCACACATCTGGATAGCACATCGGCCATCACGTTCACCTTTCCTGCGATGGGTTTAATCTGGTAATTATAAGGTTGAAGAGCCAGTGAGGCACGCGCTGCTTTAGCATTCTTGAATCTCGCTGTTTTCAGGTAAGAAAGTGCTCTTTGGTCTGTCTCGAGTGTGAAACTTGCACCAAGCAGGTAGCGTTGCAGTTTAGAGAAGCAGAACACAAGAGCCAGTAGCTCTCTCTCGATGACCAGGTAACGTTGCTCCGTCGGCGTTAGCTTCCTGCTAACATAAAGTGTTGGATGTAAACAGCCCTTCCATTCTTGTAACAGCGAACCTCCAATGAACGTTTTTGAAGCGTCGACTCTAAGAATAAAATGTTTAGAAGGGTCAGGCAATCTCAATATAGGTAACTTGGAAAACAGACATTTTAATCTATTTAAAGCCACATGACCGTCTTGGCTAAAAACAAACCTATTTGGTGACTCTTTCTTCACCAGTGATGACAACACGGACGTATACTCTGCAAAATTAGGGATAAACTTGCGATAAAAGTTTAGGAGCCCCAGAATACTTCTAACCTGTTTTTTGGTTTTTGGTATATCAAGGTTTAGAATCCTAGAGATAGTAGTATCCTCTGTTTTCAAAAAACCTCCTCCTACTTTATAACCTAAAAAATGAAATCTCCTGAAATCCAATCTTAGTCTTAGATGGACGTGCAGATAAATTATGACGACGTAGAGTGGTAAGTAAGGATTGAATACCCTCCAAATGTTCATCCCATGATTGATGAAACAGACAAATGTCGTCAATGTAAGTAATAAGGTCGTCTCTGTCAGAGAAGAGTCGTCTCATCATGCGAACGAAGGTCGCAGGTGCGTTAACTAAACCAAAAGACATATAATTGAATTGAAAGAGTCCTAATGGAGTAGCAAATGCAGTATAAGGCTTGGATCGTTCCGTTAATGGTACTTGGAAATAGCCTTTAGATAGATCAAATTTAGAGAAAAATGTAGCCGTAGCTAGTCTATCCAATAAAGAGTCTAGCACGGGAATTGGTTCCGCGTCTTGGATGGTGACCGAATTTAAACGTCTAAAATCTATGCACATACGTATAGATTTGTCTTTTTTTCGGATCAAAACCATCGGAAAACTATAAGGGGAATGGGATGGAGAAATGACATTTAATTTCACCATCTGTTCTAGTTCCTCTTTAACCTGACATTGTAAATGTATAGGAATAGGGTAAGGTTTCAACTTAATTGGTTGAAAATCTGTCAGAATAATATCATGTTCGATGATATCAGTGTGTCCTGGGACATCAGTAAGGACATCAGTAAAAGAACGTAAGATAGAAGTAACCTGTTCTTTCTGGACAGAAGATAGAGTTGGCGATATATCAACATCTTTCCAACTTTCAGTAGACAAGTAGTGAAGACTAGGTAATACCAATAGTGAGTCATTACCATCAGTCAAATCAGACCCTTCTTCCTGTATGACAGCCAAAGAAGAATGACGACAGACAGATTGATCAAGAGCCTCAAAGACTGGTCTTAGATATGGTGGACGTGTATGAAACTGCTGTAACATATTGATATGAAAAGTTTTCTCTTTTCCCTCTACGGAGACAATATAATCAACATCAGACAGTTTCTCCACAATCCTGTAAGGTCCTCTCCATGAGACTAATAATTTGTTATCTCTCCTGGGTAATAATACGTAAGCTTCATCACCAGGCCAAAGTTGGCGTAATTTGCGGTTTTGGTTAATAAATAACCTCGCCCTAAGCTTTGCCTTTTCAGATGAACCTACTGCTATCTGGCATGCGTCTATGATTTTTTTCCTCAAATTGACTACATACTGATATGAGGTCTGAACCTCCTTGTTCATCTCAGCACCAATTAAAAGTTGTTTTAATATAGACATTGGGCCGCGTGGTCTGGCGCCAAAAACCAATTCAAATGGACTAAAGCCTGTATGTTCATTTTTTTATCTCTCGATAAGCAAATAAAATAGCTGGCAGGACTCTGTCCCAATTTTGAGGATATTTAATTGTAACCTTATGTAGCATTTGTTTTAAGGATCTGTTGAGGACTTCTATTTTCCCGTTAGACTGAGGATGGTATATTGAACTAAGGGATCTTTGAATCCCAAACATATCCATAACCTGTTTCATAGCATCTGAAACTAACTGAGTTCCTCTATCAGATAGGATGTTTTCAGGAAAACCTATTCTACTGAAAATCAAGAATAATGCATCAGCAATATCTACTGTGGTGATGGTTTTTAAAGGAATAGCTTCTGGCCAGCGTGTGCACATATCTATGCAGGTCAACACATATTGATGACCTCTGGCTGATGTCACCTTTAAAGGGCCAATAATGTCAATGGCCATCTTTGCGAAGGGACGCAAAGAAATATCAGATGCTTGAATGGGCGCATCATGTTTTGGTTTTCTGGTTGCTACACTTTGGCAGATGGTACATGTACGACAAAATAATTTGACGTCTTTCGTAATTCCGGGCCAAAAAAAAAATATGACAAAACTCTTTGTTTTGTTCTAGCAACACCTAAATGTCCTGCACATTCAATGTCATGTGCATGTCGTAAAATGAATGGTCGAAAACAAGCTGGTACCATAATCTGTTTCTTTAAGGAATTAGCAAATTGATAGTTTCTTACTAAAATCCCATTTTTGATAGTATACCAGTGTTTTGCACAGTCATCTATCATTACATCATTCAAATGAGCAATATGAAAATTTTTTTTTAAGGAAGTATCATCTTTCTGTCTTTGTATAAAGGTTTCCTTATCAATGAGCTCCATCTGAAATAAATTGTCATCATCAGTATTACATCATTCATTACCTTAATATAATCATTATTTTCCTGTTGATAATGAATTATATCATCATTATTATTTTCCTTTTCTTCTTCATCTTCTGAAGTGATATCTTCCGTTATATCTTCAGGTAACACATCAATGACTGGTTTGTGATGATCATTGTCCATGCGAGACTGAGCTCTGGTAGTCACAGCATTTGAACATAATAAATGTTGTCTTTCCCATATTTCAATATCTTCCTGTGTACATTCATGCAATTTAGGTATGTTTCCCATAATAATTCCAGCAATTGGATTGTCCAAGAGGCATACCAGTGTTCGTCCTGTAAAATAAGGTGTGTCCAAAAATACCTCTGCTGTGGGGTAATATTCCACAGTTCCACCAAAAGTTATGCATTTCACTTGTTTTCCTGTATAAAACCATTGGATTATCCATAAAATAAGGTGTGTTATAAATAGGTAGTCTGCCGGTAAGAATTCCCAAGTTGTTCCAGTGTTCGTCCTGTAAAATAAGGTGTGTCCAAAAATACCTCTGCTGTGGGGTAATATTCCACAGTTCCACCAAAAGTTATGCATTTCACCCTGTATATAATCCACCTTATCAACCAAGGCTTTGCGCACACCAATGGTGGTTGCACCCGTGTCTCTGAGTAAAGATGCTAACTTATTATTGACAAAACCTCTGTTCAAGATCAATGAACCAGTACTTTCAAAAGATGACATGACTGGGAGAGGGTGTCCGCATAATAATCTTGGCACTCCTTGAGGCTGAAATAAAGAATTGCAATTAGTGCAGTTATCACTATTTGCTAAGTCTACACTGCATGAATTTGCATGTGCTACAATATCATTATGGTTCTGATTATTATCATGAACAATGGCACTTGTCCTTTCAGTGTTTCTTGATTGCCTGGAAGTATTGTTATGATAAGATCTTTTATTTGCATTTTGATCATTTCCTCTATAAAATGCTTTCTGACCTCTATTTGATTTTGAGTTATATTCTCCTCTATTTTGCCAGTTATTGGACTTAAATGAGGTTTGTGGATAAAAGTTATCCTCCTGATATGAATTCCAATGTCTTTGAGGTTGGTATTTATTAAAATTGTATCTACCTCTATTTTGACTGTAATTATGTGATGGTTTAAATCTTTGATTCCTATCTATGCTGTTTGATCTATACCTAGGTGCATTGTCTTGGAATGACCTGGCCGATGCAGCTGGTAATGAGTCTCTTACATTGTTTTTGCTCAATACTCTATTAGGATGTGCAACTTGATATTGACGTCCTAGGGTTTGTAATTTAGTCAGGTTCTCTGGTTTTCTTTCCTGCAGGAACGCAAGAAAATCAGAACTAATAGATGACAAAACCTTGTCTCTTAGAATCAAATCTGACAAACCCTCAAAAGTTTTTTCAGTTTTGGATAATTCAATCCATCTAGAAAAATTCAGTTTAATAGCTGAAATGAATTCAGTGAAATCTTTTCCAGAATCAGGGTATAAAGACCGAAATTTCTGACGATAGCCCTCATCATCTAATTGATACCTCTGCAATAAAATCACCTTAACAGCTTCATAATCCTTTCTAGTCTGGTCATCCAAAGTGGAGACTACAGTTAATTGTTCACCAACCAATAAATTCATAAGTCTACATGTCCATGTAGATTTGTCAATCTTATATTCTTCACAATAAGTTTGGAATCTATTTAGGAAGCATGAAATGTCATCTATGGATGCATTAAATTTTGGCAAATTAATCCTTATGGCAGTAGTATGATCTTTATTTTTATCTTCACCTACCCCAGGATGCAACAGTGGTTGTTGTAATTTTAATTTTTCCAGTTCAATCTCAGCTAATCTTATAGCTTGTTGAGATTTACTCTCTTCTTGAGATCTGGCATAGGCTAATTTTTCTCTTTCAAGAGCCAACTCTTCTGATCTCCTTTTTTCCTCCAATTCTTCTTTACGGAGCTCTTCTTGTCTCCTTAATTCTTCTTTATGGAGTTCTTCTTGTCTCCTTTTTTCAGCCAATTCCTCTTTGCGAAGTTCTTCTTGTCTGTTTACTTCTTTATCAATATAAGCTTGCAAAGCTGGACCTTCCAAATTAAGATCCTTCCCAATCTTCAATAAATCCTTTAATGAAGTCATGGTTGCTTATTCTTGTGTTTATCAATAATACACAATATTTTAACTTTTATGTATATGAATATGTCAGCTATATTCAATATTCACTCCACCAATCTCAGATCAATTTATAATTGCAATAGTAGATGTATTCAGCTAAACAATATGGAGTAATGAAAAAAATAGAACCACAACAAGTAAGAACAGTTATCTAAAGAAGCACAGAAAGCACTCATTGAATGGGAAGCTGTGGGACCCAGAATAATAACAGCTATTTTCAAAACAGCTAAAAAGAAAATTCATGTCAATGTCATCCAATGTTATGCACCAACTAATGACAAAGAAGAGTCTGTGAAAGAAGCATTTTATACTAAACTACAGGAAATTATGGATAAAGTAAAAAGAAGAGACATCACAATTTTGATGGGTGACATGAATGCAAAGATAGGTACAGTCAATACCGGATTTGAAGAAGTCATGGGAAAACATGGGCTAGGAGTAATGAATGAAAATGGAGAACTATTCGCAAACTTCTGTGCTTCAAATCAACTGGCTATAGGAGGAAGCATGTTTCCACATAAGAGAATACACAAGGCAACATGGATATCACCAGACCATAGAACAGAAAATCAGATCGATCATATATGCATAAAGAAGAAGTTTAGATCATCATTGCAGGATGTAAGGGTATATAGATAAGCAGATGTGGCATCAGATCACCATCTTCTGATGGCCAAGGTAAAAATGAAACTCAAGAGATATGCAACAATGCAAACAAGTTGCCTCATAAAAGATAAGAATGGGAAACTGCTCAGCAATATACAAGAGCAAATGAAGAGGTGGACAGAATATTTTGGGGACCTTCTCAATAGACCAGCTCCACAAAACCCGCCGGACATCCAGCCAGCAGAAGAAGAGCTACAAATTAACGGTGAAAGACCAACGAAGGAAGAAATAAAGAAAGCCATAAAGCTTCTAAGAGATGGAAAAGCGTCTGGACCTGATGGCATTCCAGCAGAAGCCATCAAAGCAGATATCGACACGGCTACAGAGATGTTATATAAATTACTTGGTAGTGTCTGGGAAAAAGAAGAGATACCAGCAGAATGGAAGGAAGGATATCTGGTTAAGTTGCCTAAGAAGGGAAATCTACAAGAGTGCACAAATTATAGAGGAATAATGTTACTATCAGTGCCAGGAAAGGTATTGAACAGGATTATCCTTGAGAGATTAAAGGAGTCCATAGACAAGAAATTGAGAGATGAACAAGCAGGTTTTCGACAAAACAGATCATGTACAGACCAGATAGCCACTTGGAGAATAATAGTTGAACAAAGTCTGGAATGGAATTCACCACTATACATCGGATTTGTGGACTACGAAAAAGCATTTGACAGTGTGGACAGAGAATCACTTTGGAAATTGATGAGGCATTATGGAGTTCCCCTGAAGATCATTAATTTAATAAAGAAAACCTATGAAGACATGACGTGCAGAGTTCTTCATGAAGGACAGCTTACAGAACCATTTGGGATCAGAACAGGAGTGCGACAGGGATGCCTCTTGTCTCCATTTCTTTTCTTGCTGGCAATAGATTGGGTTATGAGATCATCGACAACACACAACAGAAATGGAATCCAGTGGACTCTGACTAAGCAGTTGGATGATCTGGATTTTGCTGATGATTTGGCTCTCCTGTCCCATAACCGTAATCAGATGCAGGACAAATTGGAAACACTCGATGAGAGGTCACAGCAATTGGGTCTGAAAATACACAGGGAAAAGACAAAAATAATGCGAATAAATGCAGGTAATGATAACAGGGTTGAACTTGAAGAAACACCAATACAAGATGTAGAATCATACACATATCTTGGCAGTAATATAGATAAAGTTGGAGGGACAGACAGCGATATCAAAATAAGAATACAAAAGGCAAGAGGAGCTTTCATTGCATTGGAAAATATATGGAGATCAAGAGAAATAGGATCCAACACGAAAATAAGAATCTTCAACTCAAATGTGAAGTCAGTCCTATTGTATGGCTCAGAGACATGGAGAACAACAAAGACAACAACCAAAAAGCTACAGACTTTCATAAATGGGTGCTTGCGTAGAATAGAGGGATTAAAATGGTATGACAAGGTTACCAATGTGGAACTGATGACAAGAACTGGACAAGTGCCAGTGGAACAAAAGATGAGAAGAAGACGATGGCGATGGATAGGACACACACTGAGGAAGCCTGTTGATAGCATTACAAGGCAGTCCTTGTTCTGGAACCCCCAGGGCAAGAGAGGCAGAGGAAGACCAAGAAGTACATGGAGAAGAGAGTTGGAAACAGAGGGGAAAATGATGAGGAGAACATGGAAAGAACTTGAGATGATGGCACGTGACAGGAGGACTTGGCATGTGTTTGTTGAAGGCCTATGCTCCTTTGGGAGTGGAGGGTTATGAAGAAGTAAGAACAGTAAGACAGGGTTCGAGAACTAAAGGAAATACAAATGGTAAACAAAGGAAATAACTATAATATATATATGAATTAATTTAAACTAATGCTCTATTACAAATAGACAAGACAAGACGCATATCACAACAATTATGACATCTATGAAATGAATGATAGTAAGATGAGGCTAGACAATATTACAAACAATAATGCAACGAACTAAATAAAATATAACAATGACAGTACTTATGAGTACAAACAATAGATAAACATGACTACACAGCTAACAAAAATGGATCTGTTAAATTCTACTGCCCTATAGAACGCTTGATTTGCTCATTCGACCTAGCTTTCGCGGTATTGAATGATCACAAACCAAGTCCCTCCATCCAGCCCGCTAGTTACAAAAATAAAAACACGTAATGAAAACACATATGGTGAAGTCAGATATCAGGCAAACAGATTATATTCACAGCCAAGCTGTATGTAACAATAAATAGACTTATCTGTTGCCAAGAAAACAATCCCTCTTGAGACTTCGACAAGCAAGGGATGTAGTGATGATTGTAGCCTAGTATTTGGTTAGGCTTAGAATTGCTTCATGCTGACGTTGAAGGACATCGATATGGTCCATGATTTTTGATAAAATACTTGCTTCTTGAATGAAGATAGTCAGTTCCTATGACTTCTGTGTAACAATGGGTCACTTTTATAACTTAGTGACAACTTGAGGCACATTCATGATGATGGAAATCCCTTCCATTCATAAAACAGTTTGGCAGACGATGCGTGCCGCCATTTTGAAAAAAATAGTCCTCGATTCGTTAGGCGCTCTTAGGCTTGTAAGGCATCCAATGGCTTGGCCCCCAGAAACTGGTACGGGTAATTTTAAGAATGTTATTATTTTCAGGAACTGTCCTCCCGACGTCCTGTGGTAAGAGTGCATTAGACTAAAGGCTTGACACTCCTTATTACAGTGGCCTGCTGAATACCCTCCAGAGTTCTCCTTGCATATTCCCTTTGAGGAATTATAATATAAGTATTAGATATGGCCAGTCACACACAAAACTCCCTGGCCCGCACCTCAGGTATTCAGTAACAAGGCCTAACTTCTTGGCACGATTCACAAATATTTATTAACACATTACTCCGCTTGAGTATGTTATGACATCGTAGCTTTTACTAGCACATGTCTCTACTGTCCTTGATTCTGATACTCTCAGTTTTAATGGAACAGTCAACTTACGTGCCCAAGAATTCCATACACACTGCTAAGACTAATCTGACATTATACAATTAATGAATGCATAAGGCAGTGATGGTAATCGATCTTGCAGGTGCAATATAAAGATGCCCAAAGGCAATTAACACATTCTAGAATCAGGTCCTACTGGACACATTTCATGCATACTGGTCAAACGACACAAGCAGACTCCCGGTTAGAGACGCTAGCTTGTCCCAAATCAAAACTGACGTCTGCTGTCAATTCAAAGCAGGAGTCAAGACGTCACTTCCTGCAACCACGGGATACCGTGTGTAAACAATATATATCAGGAAGTGATCGAATACAAAACATGATATGATATTTACTCATATCAGTAGGGCCCTCTCATTTTCTGGACACCAACAGAATGAAACATCGCAACAAACATAGATATAAAAGGCTTACAAGTCATTAGCCCGACCATCATGGAGAGGAAAAACATGATTTAAAAATGTTAGTAACCAACTAGGGTACGAACACCTCTCAGACTATCTTTCTGTGTTGTCCCGAACATGAGGACTATGTACCTTCTAGAACACACAGCAACCTTCATATCCTGGCTTAAAACTGCCTTCATCTCTAAAGTACACCCTAGTGTTTTCTGTAATCCGTTCAACATGCGTGCGCGGTGGTGTTACACCTGTCATTCTATGCGCACCAACTTAACATACATTCATTCTTGTCACATATAACCATGCACACAAACATAATTATGTGAGCAGGAAGAAAAACGGAAGCAAGATGAAGAAGACATATAAAAAATGTCGGTTGAGAAGAAGTAGCCCCCCCCCCCCCACACACACACACTTTATTCATCCATAAATGACTATGGGAATGCTTTCCCTGAGGTGATAGCCATCGCTGGTTTGTTTTGTTTCCTTGCGTGGCACCAGGGAGCAGCACCACGTTGTACGTAGAAGATATCCTTGGGGATGCGACCATCTTCCATGCGGAGGACATGGCCAAGCCAGCGTTGTCTGCGCTGTCTAAGCAGTGTATACATGCTTTGAAGGCCAGCATGCCGAAAACGGATGTGTCGGGCCGAAAGGCGCAGATATCGCAGCTTTGCTGTAAACGGCGACACAACGTAACAAACGTCCTTTTTAGGACGAACGCAGAAGAAGAAAAAGAAGGAAGGCCAGCATGTGACAACACCTAGACATTTGTCACTTTGTCCTTCCACGAAATACCGAAGATTTGCGTAGACATCGTAGATGGAAGAAATTGAGCCTTCTTCTTTGCTTAGCATAGATTGTCCATGTCTCGCTGTCATATAGAAGTGTGCTTCTGAGACAAGCATTGTATATCACAGCTGTGGTCTTCATTGTGAAATCAGAGTTTCCCCAAACATGCGCTGAGAAGAGATAACTTGTTATTTAACATATTAGTTCCACAGGTTTTTAAGTAACCAGAGTTCAAGCAGATTTGTGTCGTAATATATTATTTGTATCGTTGTTTGTTACATTTTTGTTCTTGTTGTTTGTTGTTTTTGGAAGCGATATTAAGATTATAGATTGATGTAGACCCAGTAGCCATTAATACATAGCATATGGTCTTTTCTCTTTTCATTTCAGAACCCAGGCCATTATGATAAACACGCACAACTAGAGAAATGTGTCGTTTGATCCTAGTTCTTCTGCTACAACAAGTGAGCCTCGTCTACAGCTACTTTTTAAACGCAACGGCGTCACGCAGCCATACTCAGTCCCCGAAAACTGACAACAACCTGAATGGTACAAGCATTTCTGCAGAAGATGCAGCAGTCATCGCTGTGGCCGTGGTAGTGATGGTTGTTGTAATCGTGCTGCTACACGTGTCCATCGTCAAGAATCGTCGCAACTCGTCCAAGACATTGTGTGAACGGCTTGTCTAAACCCAACTAGACATTTTTTTTACCAGGGATCGACAACTCGTCCAAAAAAATATGTGAACGTTTTGTCTTAATCCAACCAGGCATACTTTAAACCAGGGGTTGGTGTTGAGTTTTGCTGTTGCAGTCTTTCATTATTTTATTATTGTTGAGCTTTTTTTTCTAAATGTCAAATCTGCAATGCTGCAACCTTGGGTTCGACATTTCATGTTTTTTTGGCCACTCTGTTCTTTAGTAATTCTTCAATAAATAGTTCGTATTACATTTCATTAGTTTTGATTTATTCTATTACAGTTCTGACCATATTATTGTTCAAAAGTGTTTATAAATTAACAGTTTTTTTCAAACCAATGAAACAATCACTGCGAACTTGCAGTTGAACCAATTCTCAAACACGATCAGTGAACCAATTCTGTTATTAACGATTGTCCAGAAATTTAATCATAAGAGATACATCTATGATGATCCACGAATATATTACAACATTGGAATTATGTGGTTCACAACTATGTCAGCATCAAAGTAATATATAACATCATGTCGATCTCGACCGTTAAAATATTCTGTCTTGTCATTATTTCTGAACAATATAGTGACGACATTATTCGTATTAACTTCATTATGTCTCTATTCCCATATCTCATAGATTTACTGGAAATGAGCTCATTAGTCCAGCTTTAAGTAACACGTTTTGCCTATACACGCTAACGTTTACTTCACCTTCTTATAATATTTCCCATGGCAACCAAAGCCATGACATAAGTACTTTTCGCGAATACCGCGTTTTATAAATTATTCATTCTTCTTCAACATAACCTAGAACATAGCCAACGGACTCTCCGGTCCTTACCTGTATTTAAAATGGATCAACGGTGTCTACAGACACATATCTTTTTAATACATTATGATGTGGTTGTGGCAGTAAGGGAAAGAAGAATGAGAAGTCTAACATGAGTTGGTATAGACGGGGTAGAAAAAAGGGATGTATGGAAATGATGCGCATAGGAAGGGTCAAAACAGAAAAAGATTTGACACGCTTCTCAGCGATCAGCCAGAGGCGTGAACCACGTCGGGACAGAACAACCAGAAAGAAGGAGGGCAGCCATATTGAAGGCGATCATAAGTTAGAGAGTAGACTTTGTATCGTTTCTTAGATATCCAGGTTCCGGATTGTGTAGACATCAGCCTCAACATATAGTCTTAGATATCTAGGGTCCGGATTTTGTAGACATCTGCCTCAACATGTAGTCTTAGACATCCAGAGTCCGGATTATGTAGACATCAGCCTCAACATATAGTCTAAGATATCCAGGGTCCGTACTGTGTAGACACCAGCCTCAACATATAGTCTTAGATTTCCAAGGACCGGATTGTGTAGACATAAGCCTCAACATATAGCTTTAGATATCCAGGGTCCGGATTGTGTAGACGTCAGATCAGCATATAGTCTTAGATATCGAGGGTCCGGGTTGTGCAGACATCAGCCTTAACATAGTCTTAGATATCCAGGGTCCGGATTGTGTAGACATACGGCTCAACTTATAGTATTAGATATCCAGGGTCCGGATTGTGGAGACATCAACTTCAACATACAGTCTTCGATATCCAGAGTCTGGATTGTGTAATCATCAGCCTCAACATGTAGTCTTAGATATCCTGGGTCCGGATTGTGTACACATCAGCCTCAACATATAGTCTTAGATATCCAGGATCCGGATTGTGTAGACATAAGCCTTAACTTATAGTCTTATATATCCAGTGTACGGATTGTGTAGACATAAGCCTCAACATATAGTCTTAGATATCCTGGGTCCAGATTGTGTAGACATTAGCCTCAACATATAGTCCTAGATATCCAGGGTTCGGATTGTGTAGACATCAACCTGAACATGTAGTTTTAGATATCCAGGGTCCGGATTGTGTAGACATAAGCCTCAACATACAATCTTAGATTTCCAGGGATCGGATTGTGTAGACATCAGCTTCAACTTGTAGTCTTAGATATCCAGGGTCCGGATTGTGTAGAAATCAGCCTCAACATGCAGTTTTAGATACCAAGGGTCCGAATTGTGTAGACATCAGCCTCAACATGTAGTCTTAGATATCCAGGGTCCGGATTGTGTAAACATCAGCCTCAACATATAATCTTAGATTTCCAGGGTTCGGATTGTGTAGACATCAGCCTCAACATATAGTCTTAAATATCCAGGATCCGGAATGTGTAGACATCAGCCTCAAAATACAGTCTTAGATATCCAGGGTCGGGATTGTGTACACATCAGCCTCAACATATAGTCTTAGATATCCAGGGTCCGGATTGTGTAGACATCAGCCTCAACATAAGTCTTAGATATCCAGGGACCTGATTGTGTAGACATGAGCCTCAACATATAGTTTTAGATATCCAGGGTTCGGATTGTGTAGACATCAGCCTCAACATATAAGTCTTATATATCCAATGTCCGGATTGTGTAGACATAAGCCTCAACATTTAGTCTCAAGTATCCAGGGTCCGGATTGTGTAGACATCAGCCTCGACATGTAGTCTTAGATATCCAGTTTCCAGATTGTGTAGACATTAGCCTCAACATATAGTCTTAGACATCCAGAGTACGGATTATGTAGACATCAGCCTCAACATATAGTCTAAGATATCCAGGGTCCGTACTGTGTAGACACCAGCCTCAACATATAGTCTTAGATTTCCAAGGTCCGCATTGTGTAAACATAAGCCTCAACATATAGCCTTAGATATCCAGGGTCCGGATTGTGTAAACGTCAGATCAGCATATAGTCTTAGATATCGAAGGTACGGGTTGTGCAGACATCAGCCTCAACATCTAGTCTTAGATATCCAGGGTCCGGAATGTGTAGAGATAAGCCTCAACTTATAGTAGATATCAAGGGTCCGGATTGTTTAGACATCAGCCTCAACATGTAGTCTTAAATATCCAGGGTCCGGATTGTGTAGACATAAGCCTCAACATATAGTCTTAGATATCCAGGGTCCGGATTGTGTAGACATCAGCCTCAACATATAAGTCTTAGATATCCAGGGTTCGGATTGTGTAGACATAAGCCTCAACATTTAGTCTCAAGTATCCAGGGTCCGGATTGTGTAGACATCAGCCTCAACATGTAGTCTTAGATATCCAGTTTCCGGATTGTGTAGACATCAGCCTCAACATATAGTCTTAGACATCCAGGGTCCGTAATGTGTAGACACCAGCCTCAACATATAGTCTTAGATTTCCAAGGTCCGGATTGTGTAGTCATAAGCCTCAACATTTAGTCTCAAGTATCCAGGGTCCTGATTGTATAGACGTCAGATCAGCATATAGTCTTAGATATCGAGGGTCCGGGTTGTGCAGACATCAGCCTCAACATATAGTCTTAGATATCTAGGATCCGGATTGTGTAGAGATAAGCCTCAACTTATAGTATTAGATATCCAGGGTCCGGATTGTGTAGACATCAACCAACGTACAGTCTTTGATATCCAGAGTCCGGATTGTGTAATCATCAGCCTCAACATATAGTCTTAGATATCCTGGGTCCGGATTGTGTACACATAAGCCTCAACATATAGTCTTAGATATCTAGGGTCCGGATTGTGTAGACATCAGCCTCAACATATAATCTTAGATTTCCAGGGTTCGGATTGTGTAGACATCAGCTTCAACGTGTAGTTTTAGATATCCAGGATCCGGATTGTGAGACATCAGGCTTAACATGTAGTTTAGATATCCAGGGTCCGGATTGTGTATATCAGCCTCAAAATGTAGTCTTATATATCCATAGTCCGGATTGTGTAAACATCAGCCTCAACATGTAGTCTTAGATATCCAGGGTCCGGATTGTGTAGACATCATCTCAACATGGAGTCTTAGATATCCAGGATCCGGATTGTGGAGACATAAGCCTCAACATATAGTCTTAGATATTCAGGGTCCGGATTTTGTAGACATCCTCCTCAACATATGGTCTTAGATATCCAGGATCCAGATTGTGTAGACATAAGCCTCAACATATAAGTCTTAGATATCCAGGGTCCGGATTGTGTAGACATCAGACTCAACATATAGATAGACTGACGAGTCCCGACAAGGCACAAGAAGGAAGGAGCAATTAAGATCTATTCTGAAAAAGGGGTACGTGGAGCGAGTTAGTAATGACAATTCAATAGCTTGGATATTTGTGCCAAGATAGCATCTACCTAGAGTCAGGAAAAGTAACATCCCCGGAGTTGTCCGGTAACTATCTTAATAACCTGAACCTTAACCAGTAGTAATAACCATAACAAGAGAAACATAAGAAGTAAGAAAAGGACATAGGCAGTAGTAACAACCAAAGAGACAATAGACATAAAACAGTGCAATTCTGAATACATGATTTGATGGATGATTAAAGGGACTTTAGCTTTTCATAACATTAGAACCCCTGAACATTTGTTGTAACTTTTTGGTTTCGCCAGAGCGAACCGATTCCACCGGGACTCATTTAGTATGCGGCATGAGATCTAAAGACACTGAGACGATCCCCAAGCAGAGAAGCTAGTTTCTCGCAGGTATTTATCATCTCCGCGCGAACACTAAATCGCTCGCAAGATGGACCAGAGCGGTCAGAAGAAAGACACTGGGGGGGGGGGGGATCTCAGGAACGACGGGCGGCATGCTATCAAAGACAGTAGTGGTCCCTGAAACGATTTCGCATCTCAGTGTTAAACACGGAACCGATCGCAGTGGGAGCGAACGGGGAAAGCCGACGCAAGCAGCGAACGAAGATACGAGAGGCCAGGGGCGGCTTCTCTCTTTGGTCTGGCGGTCAGATCCCCAAAAGTCTTCTGAGATCTAAAAAGCTGTCAAGTTTCTCATGTCCTAATCATCTTTCATTTCATTCTAGATATATACAGACCTCGTAGAAATACACTTTATCACTCGCTGGCCAGAACTTAACAGAAGCACTAGCTATATTTGAAATCTTGCTAGATTATCCCCTGGATTTTTATACATATTTGCAGTGAATTCTATTCTGTGCAAAGCGGTAATATATATTGTGTAAAGTGATCAGTGGTCTAGTTCATTCATTCTATTTCACTGGATTTTGTGTTAATTTAAATCTATTAAATTAAACCGTCTCAATAGTTCCAGTTGTAAATGTAATGATATACCTGCTATATTATTTCCAAAAGATAATAGATGTTAAATGCTTAAATTAACTTTTAAAGTCGCGAAGGAATTTATAATTAATAAATTTAGTTAAGTCCTATATTTATAGATGTGTGTTTAACCACTAAAACTCGCGCATAGTTTTATTAAATACATAATTAAATACGCGAGCGTATATAAAATAGTCTTAACGGGAAATTCATCGCGCTTTAGAAGGTTATTTGGTTTTCGGTATATTACATGTCTTTTTTTCTTTCATACAGAGTGATCGTAACCTGTGCGATCCCAGCATTAAGAAAGCAATAAAGCAAATCAATCTAAGCAAAGCCAAGCATAAACAGTGTGTAGAGTTCCCCTGACGCAGAACTTGTTGAGACTGTGTAAATTTTTAATCTTTGAGGCGATTCTATGTTTGTAATTCCGCTATCTAACTTATAGCAAAGAAAGCACACCCAAAGACAAATTTAACGCACCATCAAGCAAATTAAGTCGTAACGGGAAGAAGAACACTGGCCCGAGCTTTTGTTAGTTTACTGATACAGAGAGAGAATACATATTCCTGAACAGTAATGTGACTAGTTTTCTCACTGGACTTAAACCATACCTCACGGATAAAGTGTACCAGCACGCTTAAGAATTTTATTATCAGCGGCATAGTCAAATAGACCACACCATCCTCACTCCGGTATCAGAGACCGTGCCCTCTCATAGAAACTGTTATTAAGAAAAGAGACACAATTACAGATTCATTTTCCAGCGATTACGGGATCCTTTTATGTGCTAACCGCCTACCAGCTAATCTGGGGCTAGAACTTGAACAAAAAGCCATAGAGGCATATCCCTTCTCAGTGTCCCTGGTAAAATCTACTCTAGAATCCTAGAGCAAAGACTCCGACGCCTAGCTGAGCCACAATTGGATGAGGTCCAGTGCGGATTCCGAGCAAACCGAAGTACTCAAGACCTAATCTTCACACTCAGACAGCTGAGTGAAAAGGCCCTTGAGTATAAGAGTGAGATCCATCTTTGTTTCATAGACCTGGAAAAGGCGTTTGACAGGGTCCCCTGGAGCAAACTTTGGGACTGTTTGGCAAGGAAGAATATTCCAGCACCTCTGATTCATGCTATACAGAGCTTCTACAAGTCTTGCAGAAATTATGTGAGGACAGCAAACCATAAGTCAGAAGAGTTCAGGACCACCACTGGTGTAAGACAAGGTGGTATCCTATCACCTTACCTCTTCATACTCCTTATGGACGATGTCATCAAAGCATGTAAGGAGAGAACAAGAAAGTATTCAGTGGGGTACTGGAAGATGAGACAGGTCTATATTTCGGAGCTGGCATTTGCTGATGATGTTGCCCTGATTGCTAAATCAGAGGCACATCTCCAATCCAACCTGCAAGTCTGGAAGGAAGAGCTGGAGAAGAGAGGGATGGTCATAAGCAGCTCTAAAACAAAATCCATGGTGATATCACGAGAAGAAAGAAGACATCAGATTAAGCTGGGAGAACAGGTCCTGGAGCAGGTCGACCACTTTAAATATCTCGGAGCTATTATAGACCGAAAGGGAGGCATCAAAGAAGAGTTGGCCACTCGAAAAGCAGCGGCTGGGAGACTTTTTCAGGCCATAAATCGTGGATTCCTCAGCAAGAAAGAGGTAGGTAAGAAAACGAAGATGGCTGTATACCGCTCCACCTATGTCCCATTCTTGACATATGGATGCGAGTCGTGGGCAATGACTACAACCCACAAAAGCCAGATCCAAACCTCAGAAATGAGGTATCTGAGGAAAGTGGTTGAAGTAACAAGAAGAGACATGGTCCGCAACCAGACGATACGTCAAGGCCTAAAATCCCACCTGCTGCAGACCCAAATAGAACAGTCCCAACTAAGATGGTTTGGCCATGTCTGCAGAATGGGAGAAGATCGGCTACCACGACAAGCATGGGAAACAAAGAGCCAGGGATCCAGACCTCCAGGACGACCCAGAGTCCGCTGGGAGGACAACATTAGACAATCTTTGAAGGACAGAGGACTAGAATGGAACCAGGCCAGGAAGAAGACAGCTGATAGAATAGTCTGGCGCTCTCTCTTCCAAACCTCTACACCTCACGGTAGAAGGGGAACGACTAAGTAAGTAAGCCATTGCTTTCTGAACGGTACGGCGCTTATACCATTGTTAAAAATCCACACAAAGCGATCTGCTACCAAACCGCCTGCAGCAGGTTTCGAACCTGGTATATCTGGATTATGAAACTGCGTTCATATCCATTAGGCCACAGACGCCGATATAGACAGTACCACTACACATATAGACAGTACCAATACACATATAGACAGTACCACTACATATATAGACAGTACCACTACATATATAGACAGTACGACTACATATATAGACAGTACTACTACACATATAGACAGTACCACTACACATATAGACAGTACCACTACAAATATTAACAGAACCCCTACAAATTTAAACAGTACCACTACAAATATAGACAGTACCACTACACAAATAGACAGTACCACTACACATATAGATAGTGCCACTACACATATAGACAGTACCACTACAAATATAGACAGTACCACTACATATATAGACAGTACTACTACACATATAGACTGTACCACTACACATATAGACAGTGCCACTACAAATATGAACAGAACCACTACAAATTTAAACAGTACCACTACAAATATAGACAGTACCACTACACAAATAGACAGTACCACTACACATATAGACAGTACCCCTACAAATATAGACAGTACTACTACAAATGTGGATAGTAGCACTACACTTATAGATAGTAGCACTGTAAACATAGATACTACCTCTACAAATATAGACAGAAAAGCTATAGAAATAGGAAAGAATACTTCAAATCCAGATAACAAAACTGCGACATGAATAATAATAATACTATATTATATACACGCACGCTCATATATATATATATATATATATATATATATATATATATATATATATATATATATATATATATATATATATATATATATATATATATATATATATATATATATATATATATATATATATATATATATATATATATATATATATATATATATATATATATATATATATCGGCAGTGGGCTGATCACCCGCTTGCAAGTCACATTGATTACGGAAACAACAATTAATGTTCTATTGTACCAATAAACGCCTTTAGGCGTAACGGAACAACGGATAATTTCTTGTTGCCCTAAGACGCCAGCTAGGCGTAATGGCCACAGACTGCTTGGTCGGTCGTTGGCTAAGGACGGAAGAAGAAGAAGAAGAATATACTGCATATTGTGGAGAGACGGATGTTGGATAGAAAATAATAGATATATCTCTCAGAAATGGAGAAGAGAACTGTGAGCTGGTGTAAAAATGACACAGGACGTCAGGTAGATAACTGCACAGTTTTAGATGGTAGATGTAGAAGAGAGCTGTGAAGTAAGTCACCTTCTCGCTAGACATACCCTTTGCTCCACGGGTGTTTCTATTATTAGTTTATGTGAAATGCTGCTCATCAGTTATCCGTACCAATTTTAAAAAAACATAATTCTCTTAATTTCCACACAATACAAACATTTCGAACAGAACTGGAATTTAAACAAAATCAACTGCGATTTATAAAATATATTTGTACATTTATTAATTAACAAAGAAGTTTGGTAAAGAATGCAGATATGCATTTACACAAATCACAAGTTGGAAGATTATATGGTGTTAATGTCATGTTCATCATTTCGGGCAATTGGTGACTTCTGGATCTTGTATCTTCAAAGTAATGATTACTTATCTAATTCAGGTCCTTTCACTGCCGACACTTCTCGTCATACATCATGTGTTGATGTCAAAAATACTTAATCCACATGGACAGGTAGCTACAATACTACTATCCGGCAAATACAGAGGTGGTCCTTGAATCGCACACTGCAGTCTGGTACTGCTTTTTATCAGATACTTTTGTTGTGACTCAGATAAAAACCTAAAACAAGATGATCTTCTAATGATAACGATCCACTGTTGAGAGAATCCTAATTTAGACAACATAGTTGATGAGGCCGTGCTCATGTCAATCAAAGCAGTACGTCATACAATTAATCAAATACATCGCTAGACTATAGACATCATTTACAATTTTTTTCAGAATTATTTCCTCATTACTTCCCTTTGGTCCTAAGTCATGCTAAAAGCAGCTCTAATCTAAATTTGTCATTTCTTGGTATGGCAGATCAGAACAGAGCGCAAGAAGACGATGTAACCATAGCGCCCTGCTTTGACCAGCAACATAGAGCACAGTTCCATTCTTCCGTTGGAACATTTTTCAAAGAAGATGGAGTTATTTATCGATGGACGAGGCAAGAGAAGCAACTTGAAAGACGGGTTTCATTGTATAAACCACGATTTGTCTAGACAGGCAGTCGGATATGCGACAAGCCGTTTGTTACAAATGAGCGGAAATGTCTAATAAACCGGACACCCAGACTTCCGAAATTACCTGAGATAACATTATGGGTAATCTCAATCTTGGGAGATATTCGTAGAAGTGATTTTTGCTAATGTGATAATGGAAACATGCGGAAATCAAAATTCCAGATAGGGAAAGTGACGTTTGAATTCACTACTTTGGTGTTACGCAGAAAAGAATTCCATAAGGAATATTCTGTTATAATCAGCACTTTTTAGATGCTATTGGCTAGCATTTGAGAGGCTGATATACATTCATTCTCAGTGGAAGGCTTTCGGAAATGCCATGAAGTAACCAGCATGTGAGCAAGGACTGGAAGCTGCGAATATAACTTAGCATATTTCTGACAGACCACACTGCATTCCCGAATCGCCAAGTAGACAGCTCGGACTGAAGCCAGGAAACAATAGAAGTAAAGATTCTGACTTTAAATAGGACCAGACTTAGTGGAACACTTCTGAACACTACAGTAAGTAACCCCTAAGTTATTCATACAAAAACCGGACTTATAAAGGACTTACGCACAAAGTCGCAGAGGGACTTTTACTAGAACTAAATACCCTGACATGTGTTCTCGGCATCTATCAAGTTGCCAAGACTATTTACCTGAGCAAGAAGTCTAAGATTCATAGTTACTAGGGTGAGTTGTAATATATTTCTTATACTTTGAATTTGACATGTTTATACTTGCTAGTAGTGTTAAAGATTCATTCTAGGCTGGCAACCTCAGCATGTGAACAGGATACACTTATAAACCACCACAGCAAGCAATGGTGATTAATCCATGCTAGTTCTCACGGAAAAACCAAAAGCAGAGATAACCCCAGACTCCGAATGGAGCAGGGAGTGAGTGATGATTACATCAACATGTGCATAGTTGTATATTATCATTTTGTGAAGGTATGTAAACTTAATATGTTACTTCATACACATGCCCCTGCCGCTGTCCAGTCACAAAATTTTCATAAAATTAACCGACATACTGGTGATTTTTTATCACATGCTCTGAGTGATACGATATACGCTCAGGGAGTCTAAAAAATCGGAGAAAACAAACCTGACGGACAGCGGGAAAGGCGCCTGATTAATATCAGGAAAACAAAGACTTAATTGCGGAATTTTTTCCTTTAATCCCTCTAAAGTTTGTGGTACCAGCATAAGGCGTCCCGACTATTTGTGGTACGACCCGAAGAGACAATTTGCTGTACTACCTTTCTGTTGCTAAAAGGTTGTAATTGACATTTGAAACCTACATTCCACCGGTTGTGAAGATTCTTGTCTTGACCAGGATCGCTTACTTCCTGATTGATCTGGAAACGTGCCCTCACCAAACAGACGAATCTGCGGAACCAGCAGCATCGGCATTTCAGCATTTTGGCATGCCCCACGTTTAGCCGGCCAAACAAAGAGCTTTCTTTTCTAAAATTAAGCTTAAGAAAGACGATATATTCCATGATGAGACTTACTTTTTTTTATTAATCACCAATTCTTATTTATTTACAAGCGGTAAAGTAATTAATCATTAAATTTGTATACGTTGTTTTTTTTTCCTTCAAATTAATCGTTGAATTAATTATTACAAAGAGAAGTGCACACGTGTGAATACGAATTCTAATATATTTAGTTATATCTACATCTAAGGAGCCAATATGAGCAATAATAATAATAATAATAATAATAATAATAATAATAAGCAGAAAAATATTACTGTTAATTTAGTTGGGGGCTTGAACGAGCTAATATTATATCTCTCCACAAAAGACGGCGGGAAAGATAATGAGTTGACGTGCTCAAAGCCATTCAGCATTGTTCTCGATTTCTTAAAAAGCTTGTGGATACTCCTTCGAGTTAGAAGCATTGTCATCCTTCTATCTGCATCTCTTCCAAGAGTAATCTTGTGCGAAGGTAGACACTATTGAAGACTCACATTAGCTACTCTAAGTTTTAACCACCGTTGGACCACTACTGCAGAGAAAAGTGGGGGCAACCCGTGACATACAGTTAGTATTGCGCAGTCCTGACAAGGACTTCTAGCTGCGTCATACTGTTCGTGATGTTCAGGTTATATTCTGTTGGAAACCAATTTCAATTATCAACACAGAGTTTAGAGTATCAAGATTAAGATAACCCACAGGGGGAAGAGGAACGGCTTACTAAAGCGAGAAAATAATGTTGGCACGTTAAGTTGGGCCAGTTAGTTTAGTGTCTGGTTTTGTCTGTTTTATTTACTGCTTCACTAGTGTCAGGCTACCACTGGAGTTGAACCCTTTTGCAGGATGCTTGCATTTTCCAGAGAGAGTGCCGTGCTATCATTATAACCCAGGCTCTCAACTTTCACAGACAGTATGTTAAAAACTTCAATACTCAGGGAAAACTCCAAGGACTGTTCATTTACGTTGAATGAAATACTTCTTGACATCAATTAAAGCCCATAAATGCATCATGCAGTTGAATGAAATACTTCTCGACATCAAATAAAGCCCATAAATGCATCATGCAGTTGAATGAAATACCTCTCGACATCAAATAAAGCCCATAAATGCATCATGCAGTTGAATGAAATACCTCTCGAGAACAAATAAAGCCCATAAATGCATCATGCAGTTGAATGAAATACCTCTCGACATCAAATAAAGCCCATAAATGCATCATGCAGTTGAATGAAATAACTCTCGACATCAAATAAAGCCCGTAAATGCATCATGCAGTTGAATGAAATAACTCTCGACATCAAATAAAGCCCATAAATGCATCATGCAGTTGAATGAAATACCTCTCGAGAACAAATAAAGCCCATAAATGCATCATGCAGTTGAATGAAATACCTCTCGACATCAAATAAAGCCCATAATTCGTACAGTGCCACAACTCTGGTTCATTCTTTGCATCTCAGCTTCCACAGTCCTCCGCCAGGTTGTTTTTGGTCGGCCTCTCTTTCGTTTTCCTTCAGGG
Source organism: Oreohelix idahoensis (assembly GCA_024509875.1). Classification (NCBI taxonomy): domain Eukaryota; kingdom Metazoa; phylum Mollusca; class Gastropoda; order Stylommatophora; family Oreohelicidae; genus Oreohelix; species Oreohelix idahoensis. Next base: position 425,368 of record JAMPIV010017861.1, read on the forward strand.
GTCCAAAGCATAGCTGTTCTTGTGATGGCATCGGGGTCTCTTCTGAGGACATGACCAACCCAGCTCCAGCGTCTGCCAGCTATGATGGTGTGCATGTCCTCTTGCTTGCTACGAGTAAGCAGATCTTGGTTAGTGATGGTATTCGGCCAAAAGATTCTGTGAATTTTTCTTAGGCATGTGTGAAAAGAGGACAATTTCGACATTTCCTTCTCTGTAACTCTCCAGCATTCCGCACCATAGAGAAGCACAGAAAGCACACAGCTCTGATATAATCTTAATTTTGTGCTTGAAGTTACGGAAACACCTACTCATCTCACAGTAAATATCGTAAAAACATTTAGCAAAGTTTGGACACATGGAATGGCAAATACATAAGATCATAAATTACACTGATCATGAACACACGTAGAGTCGCCTCAGAAGCGGAAACAAAAAGACCCTTGTAACTATGCATACGCCACGCTTGGCAACTTACGTCATCATTCTTACTAAGCACATGCGTACAGTGGGAGTACTATGTGGTACTCAACCAACACCAAATAAAAGGTTCATTGATTTTAATACCCACAAAGTAGCTCCCAACAATATGGCTACATGTTTTTTTTTTGCTTTATAAATAAAATAAATTTTCTTCCCTTTTTTTTGGTCTTATTTACTAGGTAGAATCTTTACCTAGCAATTTTGTCTTTATTCGTTTACTTTTTTTAAATATTTCTCAATATTCCCGTTTCTGTCTTGTTTTTTGCGGTAGGTTAATTTTCTTTTGTTTTGATTGTTCATTGATCTTTAACAAAGACATAATTGACCGTATAATCGGCTGTTTTTTTGTTTTTGTTATGTTTTAGGCAAGAAAGCAAAGGTCAAGAAAGCAAAGGTCAAGAAAGCAGTCTCCATTTCATTTTGATTTGGTCAGATTTGTTCAACAGGTACAACTACAATCAGTCAGGTGTTTTAACTCTTGACGCGTCAGTCGTGATCTGTTACAAGAGAAAGAACATTCGAGGCCAGAAGATGTAAACAATAGACATAAATGGGTATGTTGTAATAATAATAATAGCCCCTTCAGTCATAACTGACTATGGGAATGCGCCCCTGAGGTGGCAGCCCTCAGCTGCTTATTTTCCTGGTGCTCCTTTCGACGTTTTCTCCTCACCTCTGCTTCTTGTGTGAGCCTCTCTTCGCCCAATCTGAGGTGGTGCCGTAAATAGCATCGCCACTTAGTGCGATCGGCAGCTTCATCCTCCCATGTTGCTGGATCCATGTCCAGTGCCCTCATATCTCTCTTGCACACATCTTTGAACCTCAGCTGTGGTCGCCCAACTGTTCTCTTGCCATCTGCTAATTGTCCGTAGAAGATATCTTTTGGGATGCGACCATCTTCCATGCGGCGAACATGGCCAAGCCAGCGAAGTCTGCGCTGTCTAAGCAGCGTATACATACTTTGAAGGCCAGCACGTGACAACACCTCGACATTTGTCACTTTATCTTTCCACGAGATGCCGAGGATGCGGCGTAGACACCGCAAATGGAAGGTATTGAGCCTTCTTTCTTGCTTAGCATAGGTCGTCCAGGTCTCGCTGCCATATAGGAGTGTGCTGGTGACGCAGGCATTATATACCGCAGCTTTGGTCTTCATTGTGAGTTTAGAGTTTCCCCAAACACGCGATGTGAGGGTATGTTGTAGTGAATAGTTAAACAAGTAGAAATCTAGACAACAGAAAACTAACAGAAGTGGTCGGCTTACCGGGAACCTGAACCCAGGACCATCCTGACAGGACCATCCACAATGCGACAGGAGTCCCTCGACAGGTGAGAAATTTGTCAGCTTCTTCTGTTGTTATTATCGTCATGGTTTCACACAAGAAAGGTGACTTTTACCTGCGAGGTCGGTCCACAATTTTATCTCATCCGTTGTGTATGGACTCTGGTTTCATGCCACCTGCCCTGCGGCTTGAAAGCACTCAATGGTTATAATTCTTGTAACAATGACAGTGTCGATGAAAATGACGAAGTCTCTGAAGATATCAACAGACATTTATAAATATATTCTAAGGGCTGTCAGAAAAGACATCTAACTGAATTATCAACAGTCATTTATAAATATATTCTAAGGGCTTACAGAAATGAGATCTAACTGAAGATATCAACAGACATTTATAAATATATTCTAAGGGCTGTCAGAACAGAGATCTAACTGAAGATATCAACAGACATTTGTAAATATATTCTAAGGGCTGTCAAAACAGAGATCTAACTGAAGATATCAACAGATATTTGTAAATATATTCTAAGGGCTGTCAGAACAGAGATCTAACTGAAGATATCAACAGACATTTGTAAATATATTCTAAGGGCTGTCAGAACAGAGATCTAACTGAAGATATCAACAGACATTTGTAAATATATTCTAAGGGTTGTCAGAACAGAAATCTAACTGAAGATATCAACAGACATTTGTAAATATATTCTAAGGGCTGTCAGAACAGAGATCTAACTGAATATATCAACAGACATTTGTAAATATATTCTAAGGGCTGTCAGAACAGAGATCTAACTGAAGATATCAACAGACATTTGTAAATATATTCTAAGGGCTGTCAGAACAGAGATCTAACTGAAGATATCAACAGACATTTGTAAATATATTCTAAGGGCTGTCAGAACAGAGATCTAACTGAAGATATCAACAGACATTTGTAAATATATTCTAAGGGCTGTCAGAACAGAGATCTAACTGAAGATATCAACATACGTTTGTAAATATATTCTAAGGGTTGTCAGAACAGAGATATAACTGAAGGACTAGGTAGAGACACAGTCCAGTATAAATCACATTCATGGCCATCTCTCTTGTCGGTCCCTATAGAGCATGAAACCATAACTACAGCTGGTCTTCACAGATTATCTTCCCCTGATATAATGACAGTCAGACACAGATTATCTTCCCCCGATATAATGACAGTCAGACACAGATTATCTTCCCCTGATATAATGACAGTCAGACACAGATTATCTTCTGATATAATGACAGTCAGACACAGATTATCTTCCCCTGTTATAATGACAGTCAGACACAGATTATCTTCCCCTGATATAATGACAGTCAGACACAGATTATCTTTTCCTGATATAATGACAGCCGTCCAGATTATCTTCCCCTGATATAATGACAGTCAGACACAGATTATCTTCCCCTGATATAATGACAGTCAGACACAGATTATCTTCCCCCGATATAATGACAGTCAGACACAGAATATCTTGTGATATAATGACAGTCAGACACAGATTATCTTCTCCTGCTCTAATGACAGTCAGACACAGATTATCTTCTCCTGATATAATGACAGTCAGACACAGATTATCTTCCCCTGATATAATGACAGTCAGACACAGATTATCTTCCGCTCATATTATTACAGTCAGACACAGATTATCTTCCCTGATATAATGACAGTCAGACACAGATTATCTTAATGACCCCACAGATTATGATATAATGACAGTCAGACACAGATTATCTTCCCCTGATATAATGACAGTCAGACACAGATTATCTTCCCCTGATATAATGACAGTCAGACACAGATTATCTTCCCCCGATATAATGACAGTCAGACACAGATTATCTTCCCCTGATATAATGACAGTCAGACACAGATTATCTTCCCCTGATATAATGACAGTCAGACACAGATTATCTTCCCCTGATATAATGACAGTCAGACACAGATTATCTTCTCCTGCTCTAATGACAGTCAGACACAGATTATCTTCTCCTGATATAATGACAGTCAGACACAGATTATCTTCCCCTGATATAATGACAGTCAGACACAGATTATCTTCTCCTGATATAATGACAGTCAGACACAGATTATCTTCTCCTGCTCTAATGACAGTCAGACACAGATTATCTTCTCCTGATATAATGGTAGTGAGACACAGATTATCTTCTCCTGATATAATGGTAGTCAGACACAGAAAGGAAAACGAAAGAGAGGCCGACCAAAAACAACTTGGCGGAGGACTGTGGAGGCTGAGATGCAAAGAATGAACCAGAGTTGGGGCACTGTACGAAGGATGGCCGTAGACCGAGCAAAGTGGAATCAATTTGTTGTTGCCCTACAAGACGCCACCAGGCGTAATGGCCACTGACTGCTTTGACGGTCGGCGGCTAAGTATCAAAGAAAGAAGAAAGAAGAGACACAGATTATCTTCTACTGATATAATGACAGTCAGACACAGAGTTATCAGCGGGCTGTGTTCACATTTTGTTGTTCGTCCATCACGGGTGATGAAGACCACTCTGTTCATCCAATTATTTAGGAATATGTTAGGTTAGTCTATGGGTACGAAGGTGACTGATGAGCCCGATGCGGGCCTTGAAAGATCTCGGACAGTGTGGGCAGGGAATGTTTGCTTCATGTGAAGGTTTTATTACACGGTCCTTTCTAGCTTGTCTCCGCTGTTCCGCTGCTGCTCTTCTGGATGATTCGCATGCCGCTGCACCTTTACGAAGAGATGTGCGCCAAGCAGTTCGGTCTTGCGCAGCAGCTTCCCATGTGTCTGGGTTTATGTCAAAGGTTTTCAATGACGTCTTTAACGTGTCTTTGAAGCGCTTCTTTTGGCCATTATGGGGGCGTTTACCCTTCTGTATCTCACCATAAAAGAGTATCTTTGGCAGTCGATGGTCTGGCTTGCTGTGTTCACATACTTAACTTGAAACACACACTGGTTAGCTGAATATCTCTGGTTTATGGTGGACACAATCAGATCATCCACAGGAAGACAAATAATAATAGGAGAAAAAAGAAAGCAAGCCTGGAATGAACTTCTGGGATTATCACAAAATTAGTGAGTGCGAAGAGAGACGTCGTGGATTAATTTGACGTGGTAATCCCAGTAAGTGGGTCCAGCCCAACAGAGATACCTTTGTATTAGTCTTCCCTTAACTAAGCCCACAATTAGGATATCACATTAGAATTATGAAGTCAGACATTTGGTGGAAGACAGTTCTCGTCACGGCAAATCTATTCACCTTGGCATCCAACCTTCCCGAGCGTAACGCCCAACACTTTTGCTGTCAAAGATGTCTTTATTTCTTTGTCAGATTACCCTGGACACAAGATGCTTTCAGACACACCCGTTCTATCGCATTGTTGTCAGTGACAGCAGTTCTAACAATGATGGATGAATAGAAAGTGGTGTTGGCATTCATGGCTTTAAATTCTATTTACCGGGAAGGTTAAAAAAAAAACAAACACAAGCTTCGGGTGGGATTTTTCAGTTTGTGAACGTGAGGACAAGGCTAAATGCAGGTGTGTTTTTGTTTTGTTTTTGTCACTAGGACTGTCTAAACAAATTACTTTGCAACCGTGAATAAACACACCAAGTTTTTGTTATTTTGGTTTTGAGTGTTCGAAACTTCAGTTCAAGTAGACTCAGAAATGAAGAAAGTTTATATCTATATGCGTCTCAGCCTCAAAGGGAAAAAAAAATGCAGATTTCCCTCACCCCTTTTTCCTGTCCTGCGGTGGTGTTATCTGAGACGATTACGGTGAGATTGTAGATGGGACCAGGAACAACATCATGCAACAAAATTGATACAGAAAAGGCTAGAGCAAGAAGTGTTGAAGCTGAGGACTTGAATATGGGGGCGGCGGTGAGTTACAGTATTTTTAATCTGACTTTGTCCCAGGAAACATTTATGGAAAACACAATGACGCAATAAGATTGAACAGCTAGCAGCCTTGTCAGAATGCAGATAGACTAGCTCCGAATAAAGTACTTTCTACTCTAGTCCAACAGATAGGACATGGCACCCCGCTGAAAATAGATTGACTCACAGCAGCAAATTAAAAATAAGTCCAGTGGAAAATACTACGGAGAGACAGTTTTTGATATAAAAATTATCATGTTAAAAACAATGCAACAAGGGCATGACCTACTTTGGCATAGGTTTGATATATTGGAGCCACCAGCAGCCAACAACCCACGATCCTTAAGATGACACAATATGTACAAACCCAGAAAACCAATATTGAAGACCAAGAAAGATCAGGGATATTGCGGGTATGGTAAAGGTAAAGGATCCCGTTACACGCCCTATTGAGGCATATTGGGAATATGGTGTTAGGCCCATATTTTCTCGACCGCCGGCACACTAGGGGTGATGTGGTCAGCATCGCGCCGGCCGCCTTAACCTTCCCAGAGTTGCTCTGGTACCCATTTGGGGCTGGGTCGACCCAGGAGCCGTTTGCTGCCTAAAAAAATCCCACCTCATCTGGGGATCGAACCATAGACCACTGAGCTAGGAAGCCAGTGCACTAACCACTATGGTACCGCGGCTCCCTATTGCAGGTATGGGTAACGTTATACTAGTGCAAGTAACACAATGGTAAAGGTAGTTCCCATAGCAGGTACTACATAGAGGAGTGACGTGTTAGAGACTATGATGTAAGTAGGGCCTAGGAAAATTGCTAATCTGAGTCGGGCACATGGAGTTTCATTCATTACCCTTTAACAATCTAAGGAGGTTAGGGCTTCAACACACTTGTGCCAGATCTTTGAGTGATGTATTCCCCAATTCTTCAGATAACCCATCCAATATGAACGACACCAGCCCATCATGCCTCCCAGATACAGCTACTTTCCAAACAAAAGTGCCTGTCAATAGCGCAGATGTCTACTCATGCTCCACAAAATATCTATTAGCAAATGAGTGTGTTATGGAACAACTAAGCCAACGAACAGAGAAACACTTCTGTCAGGAGCTGGAAACTATAATTGAAAGTTCTCTGAAAAACGTCATTGAAAAATTCAAGCAGGATATAGAAAGCTCACTGAAAACAGAGCTTGAAACACTGAGACATGAAGTTATGACTCTCCGCAGAGAAAACACAAGGTTGGTTCATCACCTAAACCACCAACCTTTTTCAAGTAATAAGAAAAAAGAAAATGGGGAGGTGATTGACAGCCCACGAGAAGCAATTCATCATGAATCTCCAGTTACACCACTTAACTTACCCACCCCTTCTCCAACACTCATTCCTCAAAACAAAGCATGCCCAGGACAGCATCATAATGTTAAAAGGCAAAAGGACATTAGCAGCAGTGTAGGAAGAAGATTAGGACCAAATAAAACATTCCCAATTGAAGTAAAAATTAGCAATCGATTTGGAAATCCATCAATCCTATCTACACAAGCAGATTCCGAAACAGCAACCTCAGAAGAAGATGACAGGGCACGTAAACTCCAATGTCACTTGACACAAGATTCTGCTGACCACCTACTGCAAGACAACGAGCAATGGCACCAACAACGCCGTCGTACTCGACCACAGCCACATCCTAATCGTCACATTCCTCACAACACAGCCAACATTATTATAGGAGACTCATTGCTAAATGGCATTCACAGCGATCGAATGTCAACAACACCAGGGGAACTAGTCACTGTTATACCATTACCTGGAGCCGGAATAGTAGAAGTTATCAATGAAATAAGCCGTCTCAACACAAAAACCAACATAAAGAAAACAACAATACACGTAGGGATAAACGACAGCACAAATGGACACACTCTTAACCTATCAGACATCTCCAGAATGATTGACACCATAAAACAAAAATTTCCCAACACATCCACATATATTTCGTCAATTATTCCACCCAGCTATGGTAAAGCACGCCAAACTGTGGATATCAACAACAAGGTGCTTTACACTTTTTGTTCAAAGCATAACACGTCTTTCATAAACAACACACCCTTTTTCACATCTAAGTCAGGTGCGCCAAAAAAACTGCTATACAGAGATTAGGTACACACTTCTAAACTAGGGACCAGCTACCTAGCCAAAAATTTAAAGTTTCCTCAGAGGACACACCAGAAACACACACATTCATTCACCAGGGACACAAATTATACACTTAACTTAGTAAACCCAGGCACAACAGCTCATAACCATCAATCACCGTCCTCAGCTGACAAGCAAGTATCTAGAAAAGCTACATTTAAGCCCACCTCCCACGCTAACCTTTATGACCAAATGTATCCGCCACTACCCACACAACAGTCCAGCCAGCTGTTAACTGCACAACAGACACCACTGGACAGATGGACAGATTGGACTACAAGTAACACCCATTCACTTAATCGCAACGCAGGAACTACAGCAAGAAAATGGGAGTTTTCTCACCCCGTCTCCACCCGCACAGAACGGAATTCTCACAATTCATCCGTTTTACGGCAACTGACTCAATATAGTCCAGAAATATTAATGCAGGCTCTTCAGATGTCTATAAACGGCTCTACAGAACAAGATTAAAACCAAGCAACTTAAAACTGTTTTTTTTTAAAACAAGTTTGCAGTGTAACATTCGACCTGACGCGTTCTCTTCGGAAGCACTTTAGTGACCTTTGTCCTGAGATAAAAGAAATAGCTGAGTATCAGCGTTGAACTTTTAACTGTCACTTTTGGATGTTAATATTTTTTTTATTTTTTTTATTACATTGTCTGTTTAAACATTTCTTTCTGTTCGTCAGAGCAGGGCGTATCTAAATTTGTTTCCGATTTAGTAATAACTCTATCGTATTAATACTATTGTTTTCTTATTATTATTATCTCTGTGCTTATTCCTCTCATTCCTACGCTCACCATTCTCTTTTACATCTTTTATACATCTGCACCTTCGTTTTTTTCATTTTGAGGAAAATTAGGAAATCCTCACAAAACTAACTAACTAAGTCACAGCGTGGACCTTTAACTGTCCCGGGAGGATTAATTCTCTACATTGACTGTGGTTGAAGTAAAAATATTCCTTTTTGTTCGGAACAGACTGTATTTTAAGATAAAAACCACACTTTTTGCAGAGATTAAGATACTGTAAACAGTGTCCACGGACTCTAGCAGTGCATATTTTATTACTTGTCTACAATTTTGTATAAACCATTGTGTACCAATTTTATTGCTTCTTACTCATTCCTACTCCCCTCATTATTTCTTTCCTATTGACTATTATCATGTCCGAGTGCAAAAACTCTAATCAAAATATAGGCAATACCACTAATTCATGGCTTAAACTATCAGGGCTTAAAATTGGTCATTTAAACATTTACCACCTGCTAGGTAAGCTTTCTGAAGTCTCCACCTCCCTCCAACAAAACTTCCACATATTTGGTTTTTCTGAAACCCGTCTCAATGACAAAATTACAGATGACGAAATTAGGATTAATGGATTCACCACCATTCGCAGGGATCCTAACAGACAACATGAAACAGGGCTAGTCATATACATCTCAACATCTCTTCAGTACAGACGCCGTGATGATCTAGAACATACTGGCATTGAATGTTTATGGCTGGAAATAAAACTCCCCAACCTGACCCCCGTTCTAATTGGTTACCTGTACCGAAACCCTAGCTCTTCTGCTGTATGGTTTGACACATTCTCTCGAATGATGGACAACGTTTGGGCTTCTTCGAAGGAAATTATTCTACTGGGGGATTTCAATATTGACCTTCACAAACCGAACAACACGTGGAATGATATTACCATCTCATACAACCTCATACAGTTAATCAATCAACCCACGAGAGTAACAGACTCATCATCTACACTAATTGATCATATCTATACGACCTGCCCAGAAAACATTATAGAATGCATAGTCCCACAGACATCATTAAGTGACCACTATCCTATTTGCTGTACCTGGACGAGAAAGGGGTTTAAAGCACCTAAAACGGAACATATCACAGTCCATTACAGGAATTTCAAAAACTTTAACATTCAATTATTCCTACAAGACCTACAAATATCCCCTCTCTCATACGTGTACCAACTTCCGCATCCAGAAGAAGCCATAAAATACTGGACACAAACTTTCAACAACGTATTCGACAAACATGTTCCTATAAAGCAGGTTCGGGTCAAAAACATCAGAAAGACCCCATGGATAACCAACGAAATACTATCAACAATGAGAGAGCGGGACGAAGCACATAAGCTCAAAGATTTCAGCAGGTATCGGATGCTTAGAAACAAAGTACAATATCTCATTCGTCAGGAAAAGAAACTACATTTCAGAAAGATGATTCAAGACAAAGCAAACAGCAAAGAAGTCTGGGCAGCCATTAGAACACTAACACACAAATCAAAGTCACTAAACTCTTTACCAAAAAGCTGCTCCCTCACGGCAACTCATTTTAGCAACCACTTCAAAACAGAAATTAGCCTTCTCAAGTCGACACTAAAGCCAATGGACTGCGATATTAGTAAATTGACAGCCTTCTGCAACACTGAACACACCCCAACAGATCTAAGACATATTCCTTTTCTAACAGTACATGAAGTTCTCAAATATATCTTGGCATTAAAAAACAACAATTCATCTGGGCTTGATGGTATCAGCAATAAGATTCTACGTTACGCTGCGCCCATCATTTGCGACTCCTTAACCTATGTGTACAACCAATGTATTGCACACAACTACTTCCCCACAGCATTTAAATCTGCCAAAGTGTACCCCCTCTATAAATCTGGCTCACATAGCGATCCCAACAGCTACAGACCAATATCCCTTCTATCATCTCTTTCAAAACCACTAGAGAAACACATTTACAACACCACATTTCAACACTTAACAACAAACAAACTGCTCATTGATAGCCAGTCAGGTTTCAGACCCAAACATTCCTGTCACACAGCGCTCACCAAAATGGCAGACAACTGGCTGTCGAACATAAATGATGGAAAATTATGTGGTGCTGTTTTTGTCGACTTCAAGAAAGCATTTGACATGATTGACCACACTATCTTGGTTCAAAAGTTGGAAACCCTCAGAATAGGCTCTAATCCACTAAACATCATCAAATCATTCCTGGCAGATCGACAACAGTTAGTGCTTCACAACAACTCGGCATCAGATTTCTCGAAGGTAGTTACAGGAGAACCACAGGGCTCTATTCTTGGGCCCCTACTCTTCGCAATGTTCATCAACGACCTGCCACTACATCTAAAATATTCAACTTGTGACCTCTTTGCAGATGATTGTACTATCTACACTAGTGACAATGACTGCGTGGCACTTGAAATGACTCTTCAAAGCGATGTAGACAATCTAACAAAATGGAGTAATATGAATCGTATGCCAGTAAACACAACAAAAACGAAATCTATGTTGATTACCACCAGACAGAAACTCCTAAGCTGCACCAAAAGATCGCTACAGCTACACGCGGAATCAATACAAATTGAACATGTAACAGAACACAAAGTTCTGGGGATCACGATTGACCAGCACTTAACGTGGAACTCCCATGTACGGAATTTAACCAAACACATAGCACAAAAGACGTACCAGCTAGCCAAAATAAAACACTTCTTAGACGCAGACACTAGACTATTGTTCTACACCTCACATATACAGACACATCTAGATTACTGCTCTACACTATGGGATTGTTGCCCTGCTTCCACCTCGAAGAGACTGCACTCCCTGCAAAAGAGAGCAGTGCGTCTGATCACCGATAATCGCACGACACCACACACAAGGACAGGAAAAGAACCCAAAATACTGTCGCTAAAAAAAAACGTCTTCTCTACAACAAAGCCAAGCTGACTCACACAATTCTATCTAACAATGCCCCGTCGTACCTAAGATCATTGTTTCAAACCAGTAGAAGGGAGGGACAACGATTACATCAGTTACGTCTGCCCAAACCTAGGATCGACCTGTTCAAAAAGAGTCTAGCCTACTCTGGTGCCTACTTATGGAACAGCCTTCCACACCACCTAAAAAGCCTACCTACACAATATTCTTTTAACAAAGCACTTTTCAAACACTTCCTCAACACTGATTATCTACCCCCATAGAAACAGTATTTGCCTGTCAACATCTCATCCATAGGTCAACATTTTTTTTTCCTCTTCCGCTCATTTTTGTGTGTGAATAATTTGTTTTATATCCATGTAATATCATTATTATATTCACTTTAAAATATTATTATATAATGTAATGTATGTGTGAATGTACCCACATAATACTGTACTTTAGAAATGTGAGTCGTGAGAATGTACCCGCATACCAAAAATACAGATTAATTGTAGACGGATTGACCGCATGAGTGAGTGTCGGTATACAGAATTTATTTATTTTTATTTATTGTTTTATTTATTTTATTTTATTATTACTTTTTTCCCCCATTTACTAGCTTGTTTGTTTCAAAAAAAAAAACCCTACTCATTTTTTTTTATTATTATGCTTGCATACTGTAAATGAATGCTGTTATGGTAACTTTATAATGTTGCATGCCTTTAAATTAATGCTTAAAGCATCATGTGGGAATGAAAGGATATATATGCAAGATTAATGAGAGTGGAAGGGCAGAATGTTAGACGGGCCTGCGCGCCCAATTCTTTACCCTTCGAAAATAAAGTTCGTTCGTTCGTTCGTTCGTTCGTTCTTTCTGTCTTGTCCCTTCAGCTCCACAAGGAACATAAGTCTTCAACAAACTTGTGCCATCAGATCTCCACAGAGATTAAGTCTTCAACAAACTTGTGCCATCAGATCTCCAAAGAGATTAGGTCATCAAAAAACGTGGCCATCAGATCTCCAAAGAGATTAGGTCTTCAACACACGTGTGCCATCAGATCTCCACAGAGATTAAGTCATCAACAAACTTGTGCCATCAGATCTCCAAAGAGATTAGGTCATCAACAAACTTGTGCCATCAGATCTCAAAGGAGATTAGGTCATCAACAAACTTGTGCCATCAAGTCTCCAAAGAGATTAAGTCTTCAACAAACTTGTGCCATCAGATCTCCACAGAGATTAAGTCATCAACAAACGTGTGCCATCAGATCTTCACAGAGACTAAGTTATCAACAAACTTGTGCCATCAGATCTCCAAAGAGATTAAGTCACCAACAAACTTGAGTCATCAGATCTCCACAGAAATTAAGTCTTCAACAAACTTGTGCCATCAGATCTCCAAAGAGATTAAGTCATCAACAAACTTGTGCCATCAGATCTCCAAAGAGATTAGGTCATCAACAAACTTGTGCCATCAGATATCCACAGATATTAGGTCATCAACAAACTTGTGCCATCAGATCTCCAAAGAGATTAGGTCATCAAAAAACGTGGCCAACAGATTTCCAAAGAGATTAGGTCTTCAACAAACTTGTGCCATCAGATCTCCACTGAGATTAAGTCATCAACAAACTTGTGCCATCAGATCTCCAAAGAGATTAGGTCATCAACAAACTTGTGCCATCAGATCTCAAAAGAGATTAGGTCATCAACAAACTTGTGCCATCAGATCTTCAAAGAGATTAGGTCATCAACAAACTTGTGCGATCAGATCTCCAAAGAGATTAGGTCTTCAACAAACTTGTGCCATCAAGTCTCCAAAGAGATTAAGTCTTCAACCAACTTGTGCCATCAGATCTCCAAAGAGATTAAGTCTTCAATAAATTTGTGCCATCAGATCTCCAAAGAGATTAAGTCTTCAACAAACTTGTGCCATCAGATATCCAAAGAGATTAAGTCTTCAACAAACTTGTGCCATCAGATCTCCAAAGAGATTAAGTCTTGAACAAACTTGTACCATCAGATCTCCATAGAGATTAGGTCTTCAACAAACTTGTGCCATCAGATCTCAAATGAGATTAGGTCCTCAACAAACTTGTGCCATCAGATCTCCAAAGAGATTAAGTCTTCAACAAACTTGTGCCATCAGATCTCCAAAGAGATTAAGTCTTGAACAAACTTGTACTATCAGATCTCCAAAGAGATTAGGTCTTCAACAAACCTGTGCCATCAGATCTCCAAAGAGATTAAGTCTTCAACAAACTTGTGCCATCAGATCTCCAAAGAGATTAGGTCTTCAACAAATTTGTGCCATCAGATCTCCAAAGAGATTAAGTCTTCAACAAACTTGTGCCATCAGATCTCTAAAGATTTTAAGTCTTGAACAAACTTGTACCATCAGATCTCCAAAGTGATTAGGTCATCAACAACCTTGTGCCATCAGATCTCCAAAGAGATTAAGTCTTCAACAAACTTGTGCCATCAGATCTCCATAGAGATTAGGTCTTCAACAAACATTTGCCATCAGATCTCCAATGAGATTAGGTCATCAACAAACTTGTGCCATCAGATCTCCAAAGAGATTAAATCATCAACAAACTTGTGCCATCAGATCTCCAAAGAGATTAGGTCATCAACAAACTTGTGCCATCAGATCTCCAAAGAGATTAGGTCATCAACAAACTTGTGCTAGGTCCTCCTGTCTCGTGTCTTCAGCTCAAAGTCTTTCCACCTTTTCCTCTTATCTTTCAGTTCTAGACTTCGTGGTATTTTGTCCGTCTCCCTCTACTTTCGTCTCCTGTACTTCTAGAACAACGACTGTCCTGTCATACTATCAACACGTCTCCTGTACTTCCAGAACAATGACTGTCCTGTCATACTATCAACACGTCTCCTGTACTTCCAGAACAACGACTGTCCTGTCATACTATCAACACGTCTCCTGTACTTCTAGAACAACGACTGTCCTGTCATACTATCAACACGTCTCCTGTACTTCCAGAACAACGACTGTCCTGTCATACTATCAACACGTCTCCTGTACTTCCAGAACAACGACTGTCCTGTCATACTATCAACAGGTTTCCTAAATGTGTGTTGTACCCATTACCAGAGTCCTTTTCTCACACATAAAGACAAAACTTCACCTTCTTACATTCTCAGGTTCTCACACCGGGATCAATCAATTTTATGCACATACCGACACAACATAAATAAGCTGCCAGTGTGATATCCGCTTTTCCATCTCTGGGTGTGGACACAAAAAATGGCGCTCGTCCTCCGCTGCTAATTGTCCGTATGCAAATTTCTCTACTAAATCGACAAGCAAGAAGGATCTTGAACGCGTGGAATGGAGGCTCAAATGTTTTCAAGGCGTGAATCAATGGTAGGAGCAATCGCGCGATTTATTCTTTTCTTCATCGCAATCACCAGATAAAAGCGCTAAACCTGAGCGTTACCAGACGCCACTTTGGCTTCTAATTGAAGCGACTGTCTCCAACCTGGGCGAGACATTCTATTATGTTCTCGCTAATTAGAATGGTTTTCCAACGCCGCATAAGAAAGTAGGTATTCAACAACAATGTTAAATAGCTAGCACGTTCTGTGACTGACATTTGTGTGTTCCAGCTGACATTGGAAATATCCATGTCTGTTCCACGAACAATTCTCACAACTTTGGTGTTTTCTGTTTTCTTTGTAGGAAATTGTTTCCTGAAATGTTTCAACGTCTCATTGTGTTTTCTTTGTTTTTGGCATTGAAATATTCCTGGAAAAAAAATAAATAAATAAATATCACAAATACTTTTTTTTTTACGCGTGGCGATATAATAAATCAGTAATAATGGTGGAGACATTGTACTTTCGTGTCAGTTGATGACTATTGTAGTCATTCTTAAAAGGGTGATTGAAACGTTACTACTTATTTTTAAATTGTCATTTCTTCACTCCTTTTCAACTAATGTATGTAAAATAAACGTGACAATAAAGACAATTACCTGCCACTTGATGAACAAAATTCTATATCACATTAACATTACAATATGGTCTGTTGAACCTACGATTTCACATCTAACAGACATATGTGCGGTGTCTTGAAACATTAGTGCTCAACCAAGATTTCACATCTAACAGAAATATGTGCGGTCTCTTGAAATATTAGTGCTCAACCCATGATTTCACATCGGACAGAAATATGTGCGGGTCTCTTGAAACCTGATTTCACATCTAACAGACATATGTGCGGGTCTCTTGAAACATTAGTGCTTAACCAAGATTTCACATCTAACAGACATATGTGCGGTCTCTTGAAACATTAGTGCTCAACCAAGATTTCACATCTTACAGACATATGCGCGGTCTCTTGAAACAGTGCTCAACCCAAGATTTCACATCTTACAGAATATGTGCGGTCTCTTGAAATATTAGTGCTCAACCAAGATTTCACATAGGAGAGAAAAATGTGCGGTCTCTTGAAATATTAGTGTTGCCACAGAATGACCCCAAAACTTGTCATTTCTGGTGCCATCCCGTTATTCATTATGTGCTCGTCACGTTCTATTTTCCTACCTCGGACAATATTTGGTACTTTCGAGTCATTGTTTACACTTCTTCCTGTAATAATGCATCATGTTTGTTTGCCTACCAATCCTCGCTGAGAGTTGATACAGGTAAGACCAGATTGGCCGCCAGTCATTTTTGTGTAGTGACACAGGGTGTTTGTGTCTGAACAGGGAGTGCCGGTCATACGACACGCCTGAAGACGACGGAAATGTTGTAATCGGTTCCGGACAGAATTGTTACGAAGACATTTGTGATAATGTAGGAAGTTGTTAGCCAGAGTATGGAATAGGATCAGAATTCCATTTATTGGACCGGACCTTGTTTGAACGTCTTGGGGACTTTTATCCAGGAAAACTCGGGGTCCACTACAATGAAAACTCGATTTTACGTACAAAATATAGATTTTTTACTTTTGAGCTTATTTTATTAAATAATCATCGAGGAATCGAATGAGCAAGGTTTTATAACATAAAAAATGCATTGAAATATTTTTCTCTTGTTTAAATTTCAGTGAATTGTGTTCTTTTACTTCAAAATGGGAAGAATAGGTAAGAGATCAAAGCAAATATCTGCTGCCAGGTTGCGTCGACAGTGTGTAATTTCTAGCAGTGTTACCACAGAAGGTAACACAGAATCAGCGGTGAATGATAGGCCTACACAAACAACGTGGAATTTCTGCATAACAGTATCCGATAGGCCTGTGGTTCACATTGCAGATCCAGTAGTGCCTGGCCCAAGTTGATCTGATATAAAAATTAACTTGAGCACGAGCAAGAATGTTGCATCTCATAATACTGTCTGCGCTCAGCCTAAACCTACGTATAAAACCATTGTGGGCATTTCTTTCTTCAACAACCTTCTTAAAAATGTGTGTTGCAATTTGTGTAAGCAAAGCACATTGCAAACAAGAACTGACAACACCAAGTCTAAGGGTTTCTCTCTCTTCCTGAAAGTTGTGTGTCACACATGTGAAAAAGCAATTTCTAGAACGTACACATCCGAGAGGGAACCAGAAGGCCGCGGCCCTCGTGGACATGCAATCAACAAATCTGCTGTTCTTGGTGCCCTCATGTCTGGAATGGGCCCATATACATTCAATCTCTTCTGTGAGAACCTGGACCTCCCTGGCCTGCACCAGAAAACATTTCATAAATATGCAGATCAAATTTTTGATCATTTGGATACCATGCACTTTACAGTATTTCAACGTTCCGTCAGCATCGTCCGAGCTGAACACGCTAAGAGTCAGCATCGTACCATTAACAAAAAAGAAGTCATTGACATCGCTGTCAGCTTTGATGCAACATGGCTAACTAGAGGTCATAAATCACTTATAGGTGTTGGCAGTGTTATCGACATCTTGACTGGCATGGTCATCGATATGCATGTTATGTCTTCCTTCTGTCACACCTGTGAGAATACTAGACAGTGGCAACTGAAAAATCAGCCTGACAGATTTGAAAAATGGAAAGCAGAGCATCAGAAGGACTGCTGCCGTAATTACGAAGGGTCAGCCGGAATGATGGAGGTAAAAGCCTGTGAAGTTCTCTTTCTTCGTTCAGTGGCAAATCACAAGCTACGCTACACTGTTTTGCATCTGGAACAAACTCAATACGCCTTGGACAGGTGCGACTGAGGAAACGTCTGGCCAACAGCCAGAAACATGAGGCTGACAAACTTGTAAAAAGAAGAAAAATTAGGCAAGAGGCAAGACAAAGGCGAGAGGTGAAGCTGCAGGAAGCTGAAGGAGGTGCAGCATATAGTCCTGGAGGATTTTAAAAATATTCAGCCCCCCAGAATGGAGTATATTGGACAAGACAAGGCACTCGGTGAGTAAAATGCATTTTTCTTAAAACAAACATTTTATTAACCAAAAATGTTATTACTAACAAACTATCTAATAGATCAATCTAAATTTGGCATGCATGTAGTACACATATATACCTTTAAATTGTCACATGCTTTTTTTGATATTTTGGTAATTTACTTTGATATATTTTTTTAAATATTATTTTTTCATTTTTTTCATACAAATAAAGTGTATTTTTTTAAATCATTAAAAATAGAATTTTAAAGGAAGCTGAAGGAGGTGCAGCATATAGTTCTGGACAATTTTAAACACATTCAGCCCCCCAGAATGGAGTATATTGGACAAGACAAGTCATTCGGTGACTAAAATGCATTTTTCTCAAAACTAGCATTTTATTAACAAAAAATGTTATTTTTTACAAACTATCTAATAGATCAGTCTGAAATTTGGCATGTATGTAGGACACATATATACCTTTAAATTGACAGGGGCTTTTTTTGATATTTTGGTAATTTGCTTTGATATATTTTTTAAATATTTTTTTTTCATTGTTTTTCATACAAATATAGTGTATTTTTTAAAAAAATCATTAAAAATAGAATTCTAAACTTATCGAACAACGCCGCTGAAAAATTGTTTTAATTGTCAGTCACAACATGTGTGTGCAATTTGGTAAAGTTTGGTCAATGGGAAACATAAGTTTTTAGCTCTCGAAAAGTGGTGAAAATTCAATATGGCGGATGTTTTTTTTGTTACCATGGTAACCACATGTTTTTTAACAAAATAAACTGTAGAATTTGGTTCATGGACATATACTGTGTCTATTGAGCACATAAAAAGTTTGAAAATGTTATTAGAACAAAAGTTAGTTTTCACTGTAGTTCAGCCCCTTAATACGGAAAGCCGGAACCCTAGGAATCTGAACACAAAGTCAGAGTGGGAGACTAGTGTAGAGTAATACCCCAGAGTACGTGTGAGAGGCATCTTAAACAAGTTGCCTTAACTACTTCTCTGAGCCCTGAGTCAGTATTCCAAAGAGATTTTTGGTCGGCGGTACCAGTTGAGAGTGCTATCTCTGGAACAAAGTGTGTGGTATAAGTAGCCTGCTGTCAACGCTAGACACCATCATCAGACGGGTCTTGAAGACGCTGGACCTTCTTCGAGATTACTTCCTGATATTTTTGGAACGTGTCATGACCTCCAGACTTGACCAGTGACGAGAGTGAATCAGTCCATAACCTGCAAAGAACCAACCATCGGCTGGAGCAGAAACCAACAAACTTACTGGCAGCTTAGTACAAACTTAAAAGCTGCCAAGTGAACTTTCCGACAATTCCCTCAATATCCATAAAATTACCCAGTGATGATTACCTTATTAAAAGAATTATTAATTTTACGCTGTTAAATATAATTGATTATTAAATTTTTTATTTGTGTGTTTACACATTTTTAGTTGATTTAATCCTTTTAAGTGTACTGCACCCGTATGTCTCAGCCACCTTTAATACACTTAAAACAGAGCTACTAAATTAAGAGTTCACTGAAATAAATCAGTTGGGGGCTTGAACGAGATTAATGATACAATATATCTCTTCACAAAAGTGGTTAGGCAGATAATAAGTTAACTGTGCTAAGACACATTCAGTATTGTTCTTCATTTCTGAATATCTTGTGAACTCTCCCTTAAGGTAGAAGCGTCATCATCCTTCGATTTTCATCTCTGCCAAGAGTAATCTTGTGCAAAGGTAGATACCTTTGAAGACCCACATTAGATATTCTAGGTTTTGGCCATTGTTGGACCATCACTGAGGATCAAGGGGAGACAACCCGTGACATGTGTTCAACACAAGATTACACATCAGACAGAAATATGTGCGGTCTCTTGAAATATCACGTTTTTTAGCTTAGTGGCGTGCGTGAACCAGTCCGTAACATGCAAAGATCCAACCATTGTGTAACCGGTAGCTTGGGACTTTAAGAATGAAAGAGAGTACAGAAAAATGGTTTAAGAAAGTTAAATAGAGTTATTAATAGACTATATGTCTTTGTTAAGGGGAAATGAAATGAGCAGAAGAGTGTTTTTTGAGGGAAGGGAGGTAACTCCGTAAATCCCCTTTTGGGAGATGTAGCTTGGTGTTTTGGGTTTAGTATTTCATGTGGGTTCTCTATTATGGTGTAACTGATTTGCATAGTAATGTTGTAGTAATAAGATTTAAAGAAGATTGTATGGGTTTTGAGCTTAATCAGCAAAGGGAGACGACTTTAAATTACGGGTCCCTTGAAAGGTTTTGGTGAGTGATCAAAATAAACACGCACGAGAAAGTGTTGCTAAGGTGAACACACTTTAGCAGAGAACGGGTGAATGTTAAATCGGGAATAAGATTAAATTGGTCTGATTTTGGAACGCGAAGTAGCGAAGTAAGATAGGCCCAGCAAAAAGTATCGCTGTATTAAACTCTCGTGTAGTGGTGAACGTTAGCTTGGATGGTGCACTAGGGCGAATAGGCCACTGGAGGTGGTTGGCTTCTGTGTTGTGCAGAAAACTATGTTGTCCAGCCATCAAGCCGTTCCATGTAGCCACTTTGGTAGATGTAGGGGCAGGTTTCTGCTATGGTGTTTGGTTATTCATGGAGCAAGAAAGGCAGTGTTGCCTGTCAAGTATTTTTGACAGGAAGTGAAACAAAACGAAACAAAAACTTTAAGACTATAATCGTCATGGTCGTTTTTCTTTTCGTTCCCTATAGAGCAAGGAGTTACCACTGCAACTGCCCCCCCCCCCCCTTTTATTAAAGCCAGAAGCGTGTACAAAGCATTCCCATTCTCTTGCAGCGATTGTTTATTCAGCAATTTATTTTTGATGAGGTTGCCAGCCTCATGAACAACCTCATATTAGTTGCCTTGTACGACATGCATGTGGGTGGAGTAATTTTATTCTTTCTTTACCCCATAAGATGGAGCCGCGGGTAGCGCAGTGGTTAGCGCACTGGCAGTAGTATACCATGTGCAAAACGATTATCATTCAGGCGGCGGCGTGTGACTTTTATATAGCAAAAAACTCGATCGATTTCAGGCGGTGGCGTTTCAGGCGGCGGTGTATGACTTTTTATATAGCGATATATTTTAGCGGCGGGGCTTCCTCTGACGATCAGACGTATGACTTTTTATATAGTAATATACGATAATGGTGTTTGTTTATACAATATATATAAAAAATATAAAAAATCGATAATGACGGAAAATTTAAAAAATCGATAATGTTGGGTTACTAAGAGGGTTTTTGAAGTGCCTTTTTTGTGCGGGCGAGGGTGATGATGTAGCTGGCGGGGTGGGTTAGGGTGGATTTTTGTGTGATGTGGTAGTGTATTGGTGTGTTTGTTTAGACATATATACACACATATATATACATTCATATATACGGAGATGTGGTGACGTTGTCAGGATGCATCTGTGGTGACGGAGGCTTAGGTTACTAAGGGGTTTTTTAAGGGAACGGGTATTGCTTTTTGGCTGGCGGTGATGCCTCATGGGTGTGTGCTGGGGTGTAGCTGGTGGATGTATGTATGACGCAGGAGTGACGTGTTAGATAGAAGTATATAGTTAATGATCTCTTTTAAAAGAATACTTGAGTAAAGAGGAAAATATAAAAATCGATAATGTTGGATTAGGTTACTAAGAGGTTTTTTGAAGTGCCTTTTTTGTGTTGGCGTGTGTGCTGATGTATGTTGTAGGGGTAGCTGGCGGGGTGGGTTAGGGTGGATTTTTGTGTGAAGTATTGTGTTGATAGTGTATCGATGTGTTTGTTTATACATGTATACAATATATGTATAAAAAATATAAAAAATCGATAATGTTGGGTTACTAAGAGGGTTTTTGAAGTGTCTTTTTTGGGCTGGCGTGGGTGACGATGTAGCTGGTGGGTTAGGGTGGATTTTTGTGTGATGTTGGGTGTGTTTGTTTAGACATATAGACATACATATATACATTCATATATACAGAGATGTGGTGACGTTGTCAGGATGCATCTGTGGTGATGGCGGCTTAGGTTACTAAGGTTTTTTTTAAGGGAACGGGTATTGTTTTTTGACTGGCGGTGATGACTCATGGGTGTGTGCTGGGGTGTAGCTGGTGGTTGTATGTATGACGCAGGAGTGAACTGTTAGATAGAAGTATATAGTTAATGATCTCTTTTAAAAGAATACTTGAGTTAAAGAGGAAAATATAAAAATCGATAACGGGGACTTAGGTTACTAATGGATTTTTTAAGGAAGCGGGTATTGTTTTTGTGCGAGGGGGAGGATGACGATGTATAGTGGGGTGTGTTGGGGTATGGGTTATTGTGTGCGTGTATTTTAATTGTTGTATATACAATATATATATATATATATGGGAGTGAAGTGTTAGAGACCTAGGTCTACCATCGAAAGTGCGACACGGTATTGTTGTGTATTATTTATTTTACATATAGACATATTTTACAACAGTTATACGAACAGTTAGACGATAGACTTAGATAATAAGAAGACGATATATTTAGACTTTTAGACAATAGGAAGACGATAGTTAGACGATATATACATATAATAGGGAGATATATTTAGACAATAGGAAGACGATAGTTAGACGATATATACATATAATAGGGAGATATATTTAGACAATAGGAAGGACATATACAGAGACATACAAACAGTTATACAAACAGTTATATTGAGACATAGACAAACAGTTATACGAACTGTTAGACGAACATTTAGACAAACAGTTAGACGATATATAGGTAACAAAAAAGCGTTTTAGTTAATATAGTTTTTATATTCAATAGTGTTTTTGAATTAGCAAACAGGAGTATATATAGTATTTTTTACAAAATGTACAGTATTTTTACAAATGAATATACAATTATATGGTGTATTTTTTAACGTAATACATTTTCACATAGTGATATGTACAATTGAAAATATAATTATATTTTATATTTTTTGACATAATCAAACATTTTCACATATGAATGCACAATAATACATATTTATATAGGTAGATGTTTTGTTACAATATTTACATTATCACAGGGGTACAGGCCAGACCTTGAGGGGTGTCGTCACATTGTCGTCACGTCGTAAGAAATAGTGTATTCGTACAGACAGTTTAAATGTTGAGGGGTGATGTGGTGACGTTGTCGGGATGTACCTGTCGTTTTATGTAAAAGTAAGAAAGGGCGTTGCGGTGTTGTTCGTATGTGTAGATGGAGGAATTGTGTACCCGGAACCCGATATTTTTCCCACCCTGTGCCTGTTGTGTGTTGAGGACGTCTAAGAAAGTGTGTTTGTCTACTTTGTTGTGGTGTTTGTTCAAGCGATTGAGTGGTTTTGAATATGATATAGATAGAAGGATGTGGACGGGATTGCTTCAACATAATATTTTGTATTGGGTCTGTTTAATTGTGCGTTTGTGATAATATCGCTGTCGTGTAAGTTTGAGACAAAAGATTTGAAATCTGTAAGATTTTTGACTAAGTGGGGTTGGTCTAACACACAACTATTATTATTTGAGGCATGAAATAAGCGTAATTCGTTTGTTTCTCTGTGTCTCAAAACTACGTGGTGACTGAAGTTAATCTTGAATCTTTTTGTCTGTTGTGTAAAGACAGGATGCAAAAGACTTTCCCATTCAATTCTTTGGTTATTATGGAAAAAAGTGAAAGTCGATAAATATTTGTGGATGTTAGCGTGTGTTTTAATGGCGTCCCAGTTATCAGTGTAGATTTGTTTTATATCATCCTGTAGGTCTTGTAAGCTGTCTTCTTCAGCCGTCAAGCGGGGTTTTTTTATATGGGGTTGGGTATTGGTCATTGGGCGTTTCTTGGTCTGACCTTTTTTTGGTGGGTGAGATGGGGTGGAACTTATTGAATAGGGGGCTCTTGGTAGTGTGGAAGTTGTTGTGGTGGAAGAGGCCGCCATAGCGGCTGAGTCTGACTGGGGATTCGGTGCTGTTGATGGGGCATCTGGTAGTATTGTCTGTGGGTTCGCCGAGTCTGGTGTTACTGTGACACCTGTTGTTGTTGGTGTTGGGGTGGTGTCTGCTATCGGGTTCTGCGTTGAGGTAGAAAGCTGGGTAGGGATAGCGGTGTGTTGGTGTTTTCTGTGGATGCGTAGATTGTCACGACGAGTAAATTGTTTCCCCACAAATGTCACAGCTAAAACCGGGCATTGAGTGCCTGGTCTTGCTGTGTCGTAATAGGTCGGCGCGCCTCGTGAAGGTCTCCCCACATCTGCTACATAGCAGCTTGGTTTGTGCCATTGACGTGTCTGTTTGTGCTGAGCTGGACCCATGTTTATTCTCTATGTGACGTTTCAGCGTATCGGGTCTTGTAAATACTATGCCACAGTCAGGACACTCGTGATTGGGGTGGTCGTGTGCTGTGGTCATATGGCGAGTAAGATCATGACCTCGCTTGAAAACAGACTGGCAGCGTAAACAAGCATAGCCCCGCTGTTGAGTTGACTCCATCTGGGAAAAGATGAACAAAAAGACGTTACTTACACATAAAAAATTAAATACATGTATGAGAGAGAGAGAGAGAGAGAGAGAGAAAGAGAGAAGAGAGAGAGAGAAAGAGACAAAGAGAGATCGCATAAACAGGTAAATAAAACACAGTCTTATTTTTTTTTTTATTCTGTTATCAAAGGAAAGAGGTGTTAACATATCAGAATGGTCCCCGCGCAGGCTGTGACAAAGATATTGATTTAAAACCCAGCCCGTTCGCGAGACAGCACCGAGTTGACCTGTCCTTTTTTTTTTTTAAAATAACGAAAATATAAGTATTTATTAAAGTGTATGTTAGTTTCAATCATGGTTATGGCAAGGTGACTTAATGTAATATGTTGATTGTATTATCTCTATCTTTTTCCGTGTGTAGTTCAGTATTGTTTTAAAAGCCAAAAAACGCTATTTTCTAAACTATTATGTTGTCTAATTTTCACTGGCTGGTTAGGTAGTTTGTAGTGACTCGGGTCCTTAGTTATTTTTAACGTTATATGTTTGTAGTTACTATGAGAAGTTCTTTATAGAAGCAGCTTGTGAGTACAGAAATACGACTCGAGCGCATGTGTTGTGGAATCAAATCAATTTATCGATCTACCCAAACATCTTTGCGCTACATCCAAGAAAGTATTTGAAATAGACTATTACTCTATACAAGTTTAGAGTGTTGTTATCAGAAAGTATTATAAGTTTTAAGTATCATGGATAATTTTTCAAAACCCAAATATAATTTGCTTTCGCACGAGTTTAACAATAGACGAGAAACGTAGATAAGGTTTAAACTAAGGAATTTTTCTCGTTATACCCACCACATAAAAAATAAGTCGGATAATTCTTAACTTAGCTAAACCATACACACATGTAAGAATTTAACAAACAACTATTATTAAAATACCTATTAGCCTAGACATATTAACTTTGAAACAGCCTTTACCAACACTGGCTAGCGAAAAAGCGAATACACAGACATGTCTTTTAAATAGAAAACAGATATTTAATACAACACACGGATAAGGAATAATAAGTTAGTCTCGGAGTTAACATCTTAACAAAACACACAGATAAAAACAACAGAGATATTTATTTATATTTAACACCTAATACAAAAACACGAAGACCGAAAACATAAACGAAAACAAACGAATACAACCAAAACAGATATTTTTAAAGATATTTATTGTATATAGCCTACTGAAAACAGCTATATAAAAATATTTATTTTTTATGTGTAAAATATATATTTTAACTCCCTATTATTATTTTTATATTATTATAGAAAAAAAAACAGACGAATACAAACATATACATATACCGAGTTTACATTTAGAACTTTGTATAGGGTTTTCTTCCAGTCTCTGAGTGTTAAGAAAATACGCCTAGGAAAACACAAACACATACCCAGATATTTTTCCACAGAATACCCTTAAAAAGACACAGACATATATCTCTTAAAGGTCAGAGATATTTAACACAAAATACGAATAAAAACAGAATAACATACGTTTGGTGGTGAGCTGTTGCTTTTTCAGAAGTTTGATATTAGAAGGCTTTACGACTAAGCACAGAGACGTTCGCCGGTCCAGGTCTGGTTAAAGAATGAGACATGTCTAAAACAATTCATGATTAAGACAATGACTTTCCAATAAAAGTAGTCCGAGTGTATGAATTTCGTGATGGAACCCGATTGGTTGTTGTGTAGAGATACTGTTTCAGAAAATAGTTTCGCGCGCAAGCGCTTCGTCATGGTTTGGTCGATAAAAACGTTATCATAACATATGAACAGGAAAATCGACCTCGCCCTGGTTTGAAACCAGATCAATGACCCCACAAAACATCACGCGTAAATTTCTGTTCACGTCACTCATACACAGTTATTATATTGTATGTTTCAAACAACAAATATGCTAAAAACGTGAGAATCACTGTTTCAAGAACGTAAGATTCGTGCTAAAAACGTGAGAACCAACCAACATGTATTGAGAATCAAGAATTTGAGAACCTTTGGTGTAAAACATTGTGACAATAAAAAACAATGTGAGAAGTACTGTTCAAGAATTTGAGAACCTTTGGTGTAAAACATTGTGACAATAAAAAACAATGTGAGAAGTACTGTTCAAGAACTTGAGAACCACTGTGTTTAAAAAACATTTACAACAAATATAAGTGTCTGTTTGGTACATTCTTTTTGAGTTGAACGACACACGCCTCGAAAGATAGAAAGAGAGAGAGAGAGAGAGAGAGAAAGAGAGATAGAGAGAGAGAGAACGAACGAACGAACGAGCTTTATTTTCAAAGGGTTGAGAATTGGTCACGCAGACCCGTCTAACATTCTGCCCTTCCTTTCGCTCACCTTTCATGCAGTATCCTTTCAATAGCACATGTATTTTTAGCAATATTTAAGCATACAACATTATCGAGGTAAAATAATAACATACATTTGTAACATGTAGACATAATCAAATTTAAGGGGGGAAAAAATTATTAATTAAAATACAGTAACAAAAATTAATACCTTAAAAGAGAAAGCGAAAAGAGAGAGAGAGAGAGGAGAGGGAGAGACAGAGATAGAAAGAAAGGGAAAGAAAGAGAGAAAGAGATAGGAAGAGAGAAGAGAGAGAGCGAGAGAATAAAACACAGTCTTATTTTTAGGCTGTTATGAAAGGAAAGAGGTGTTAACAGACCTGCCCGCGCAGGCTGTGACAGAAAAGATATTGATTTACAACCACGCGCGTTCGAAACAGGTGACAATTTTCCCTTTCAGTTAAAATAACGGAGATTTAAGTACTAACGTGTTTGGTAGTTTGCACCATAGCAAGGCATTTTTCTTTGTGTAGCTAATGGTATGTTCTAAATATTCTTTTTAATGTGATAAAAGTGTTTATTAATTTTTTGCGTTATCAGATTCTGTCTTTTTTATATTTGTTATGTTAACACAAATAAGGCTCACAAAAATACTTGTTTAACAGTAGGTGAGAAAATAAGGAAAATCTTTTTTCCTAGCACATAACCGGTTAGTCTTATCAACCACTCTTTAAAAATGTTATGTCAAGATAAAAAAATAAAACAATTTAGTATCTGAGTTAACATAAAACACACAGTTATTAAGCTGAGTTAACAGCTTAACGGATAGACTATTTTGAAACAGATTTTTTAGCAACACGGGTTAGCGAAAAATTCGAATGCACAGACATACCTTTTAAATAAAAAACAGATATTTAATACGACACACGCATAAACGAGCAACTAAAACTTTTATATTTTTAAAGATATACAACCTAACACAGAGTACCGAATACACATACACACACACACACACACACACACACACACACACACATACACACACACACACACATTTAGACCTTTGTGTAGGTTATGTCTTCACAGTGTCTGTTAAGAAAAAATATGCCTAGCGAACAACAACGGTCAGATATTTAAACAGAGAAATAACAGCTATATATTTAACATTCTAACGTGTTTCTCACTTTTTTTGTTAAGTTTTTATTTCAAAAATACTTTGTTTGATACTCTATTTTATTTTATTTTTGTAAAACTTTTGTTTAAAATGGTTGGTCGCAAAGAAAAAAGTTATCTCTAACGGCTTTCTTTCCTCGTCAATAAACCATCTGCCCACATTACAAATAAACGATAATTGGATTTATGCTGGAACATAACGAAACAGACATCGAATTAGAAACATCTGTCACTAGGTAAATAACGGCTCTCGATTTTTTCGAAGGGCTCAAGTAGTAGTAGGGTATGCGCAACTTAGGTAGTATTCTACCCCTCCATCTTGCCCCGCCTCTTCCTATTATCTCCCCCTTGTTAGCTCAAATCCGCCATCTTGTTATCTTCCCCTCCCCCTTGTTTCAAGTCCGTTATCTCCCCCTTGTTAGCTCAAGTCCGCCATCTTGACCCAAATAACCTCCCCTTGTTAGCTCAAGTCCGCCATCTTGACCCAAATAACCTCCCCTTGTTAGCTCAAGTCCGCCATCTTGACCCAAATAATCTCCCCCTTGTTAGCTCAAGTCCGCCATCTTGACCCAAATAACCTCCCCTTGTTAGCTCAAGTCCGCCATCTTGACCCAAATAACCTCCCCTTGTTAGCTCAAGTCCGCCATCTTGCGCCGCGCGCCTGCAGATTGCGCTTATATAAAAGTCACGCGCCTGCAGAATTTTTGCTATATAAAAAGCCACGCGCCTGCAGCGCGCCTGCAGCGCGCCTGCAGAATAATATCTAAGTTGCGCATACCCTACTACTACTTGAGCCCTTCGAAAAAATCGAGAGCCGTTATTTACCTAGTGACAGATGTTTCTAATTCGATGTCTGTTTCGTTATGTTCCAGCATAAATCCAATTATCGTTTATTTGTAATGTGGGCAGATGGTTTATTGACGAGGAAAGAAAGCCGTTAGAGATAACTTTTTTCTTTGCGACCAACCATTTTAAACAAAAGTTTTACAAAAATAAAATAAAATAGAGTATCAAACAAAGTATTTTTGAAATAAAAACTTAACAAAAAAGTGAGAAACACGTTAGAATGTTAAATATATAGCTGTTATTTCTCTGTTTAAATATCTGACCGTTGTTGTTCGCTAGGCATATTTTTTCTTAACAGACACTGTGAAGACATAACCTACACAAAGGTCTAAATGTGTGTGTGTGTGTGTGTGTGTGTGTGTGTGTGTGTGTGTGTGTGTGTGTGTGTATGTGTATTCGGTACTCTGTGTTAGGTTGTATATCTTTAAAAATATAAAAGTTTTAGTTGCTCGTTTATGCGTGTGTCGTATTAAATATCTGTTTTTTATTTAAAAGGTATGTCTGTGCATTCGAATTTTTCGCTAACCCGTGTTGCTAAAAAATCTGTTTCAAAATAGTCTATCCGTTAAGCTGTTAACTCAGCTTAATAACTGTGTGTTTTATGTTAACTCAGATACTAAATTGTTTATTTTTTATCTTGACATAACATTTTTAAAGAGTGGTTGATAAGACTAACCGGTTATGTGCTAGGAAAAAAGATTTTCCTTATTTTCTCACCTACTGTTAAACAAGTATTTTTGTGAGCCTTATTTGTGTTAACATAACAAATATAAAAAAGACAGAATCTGATAACGCAAAAAATTAATAAACACTTTTATCACATTAAAAAGAATATTTAGAACATACCATTAGCTACACAAAGAAAAACGCCTTGCTATGGTGCAAACTACCAAACACGTTAGTACTTAAATCTCCGTTATTTTAACTGAAAGGGAAAATTGTCACCTGTTTCGAACGCGCGTGGTTGTAAATCAATATCTTTTCTGTCACAGCCTGCGCGGGCAGGTCTGTTAACACCTCTTTCCTTTCATAACAGCCTAAAAATAAGACTGTGTTTTTTTATTCTCTCGCTCTCTCTCTTCTCTCTTCCTATCTTTCTCTCTTTCTTTCCCTTTCTTTCTATCTCTCTCTCTCCCTCTCCTCTCTCTCTCTCTTTTCTCGCTTTCTCTTTTAAGGTATTAATTTTTGTTACTGTATTTTAATTAATAATTTTTTCCCCCCTTAAATTTGATTATGTCTACATGTTACAAATGTATGTTATTATTTTTACCTCGATAATGTTGTATGCTTAAATATTGCTAAAAATACATGTGCTATTGAAAGGATACTGCATGAAAGGTGAGCGAAAGGAAGGGCAGAATGTTAGACGGGTCTGCGTGACCAATTCTCAACCCTTTGAAAATAAAGCTCGTTCGTTCGTTCTCTCTCTCTCTCTATCTCTCTTTCTCTCTCTCTCTCTCTCTCTCTTTCTATCTTTCGAGGCGTGTGTCGTTCAACTCAAAAAGAATGTACCAAACAGACACTTATATTTGTTGTAAATGTTTTTTAAACACAGTGGTTCTCAAGTTCTTGAACAGTACTTCTCACATTGTTTTTTTATTGTCACAATGTTTTACACCAAAGGTTCTCAAATTCTTGAACAGTACTTCTCACATTGTTTTTTATTGTCACAATGTTTTACACCAAAGGTTCTCAAATTCTTGATTCTCAATACATGTTGGTTGGTTCTCACGTTTTTAGCACGAATCTTACGTTCTTGAAACAGTGATTCTCACGTTTTTAGCATATTTGTTGTTTGAAACATACAATATAATAACTGTGTATGAGTGACGTGAACAGAAATTTACGCGTGATGTTTTGTGGGGTCATTGATCTGGTTTCAAACCAGGGCGAGGTCGATTTTCCTGTTCATATGTTATGATAACGTTTTTATCGACCAAACCATGACGAAGCGCTTGCGCGCGAACTATTTTCTGAAACAGTATCTCTACACAACAACCAATCGGGTTCCATCACGAAATTCATACACTCGGACTACTTTTATTGGAAAGTCATTGTCTTAATCATGAATTGTTTTAGACATGTCTCATTCTTTAACCAGACCTGGACCGGCGAACGTCTCTGTGCTTAGTCGTAAAGCCTTCTAATATCAAACTTCTGAAAAAGCAACAGCTCACCACCAAACGTATGTTATTCTGTTTTTATTCGTATTTTGTGTTAAATATCTCTGACCTTTAAGAGATATATGTCTGTGTCTTTTTAAGGGTATTCTGTGGAAAAATATCTGGGTATGTGTTTGTGTTTTCCTAGGCGTATTTTCTTAACACTCAGAGACTGGAAGAAAACCCTATACAAAGTTCTAAATGTAAACTCGGTATATGTATATGTTTGTATTCGTCTGTTTTTTTTTCTATAATAATATAAAAAATAATAATAGGGAGTTAAAATATATATTTTACACATAAAAAATAAATATTTTTATATAGCTGTTTTCAGTAGGCTATATACAATAAATATCTTTAAAAATATCTGTTTTGGTTGTATTCGTTTGTTTTCGTTTATGTTTTCGGTCTTCGTGTTTTTGTATTAAGGTGTTAAATATAAATAAATATCTCTGTTGTTTTTATCTGTGTGTTTTGTTAAGATGTTAACTCCGAGACTAACTTATTATTCCTTATCCGTGTGTTGTATTAAATATCTGTTTTCTATTTAAAAGACATGTCTGTGTATTCGCTTTTTCGCTAGCCAGTGTTGGTAAAGGCTGTTTCAAAGTTAATATGTCTAGGCTAATAGGTATTTTAATAATAGTTGTTTGTTAAATTCTTACATGTGTGTATGGTTTAGCTAAGTTAAGAATTATCCGACTTATTTTTTATGTGGTGGGTATAACGAGAAAAATTCCTTAGTTTAAACCTTATCTACGTTTCTCGTCTATTGTTAAACTCGTGCGAAAGCAAATTATATTTGGGTTTTGAAAAATTATCCATGATACTTAAAACTTATAATACTTTCTGATAACAACACTCTAAACTTGTATAGAGTAATAGTCTATTTCAAATACTTTCTTGGATGTAGCGCAAAGATGTTTGGGTAGATCGATAAATTGATTTGATTCCACAACACATGCGCTCGAGTCGTATTTCTGTACTCACAAGCTGCTTCTATAAAGAACTTCTCATAGTAACTACAAACATATAACGTTAAAAATAACTAAGGACCCGAGTCACTACAAACTACCTAACCAGCCAGTGAAAATTAGACAACATAATAGTTTAGAAAATAGCGTTTTTTGGCTTTTAAAACAATACTGAACTACACACGGAAAAAGATAGAGATAATACAATCAACATATTACATTAAGTCACCTTGCCATAACCATGATTGAAACTAACATACACTTTAATAAATACTTATATTTTCGTTATTTTAAAAAAAAAGGACAGGTCAACTCGGTGCTGTCTCGCGAACGGGCTGGGTTTTAAATCAATATCTTTGTCACAGCCTGCGCGGGGACCATTCTGATATGTTAACACCTCTTTCCTTTGATAACAGAATAAAAAAAAATAAGACTGTGTTTTATTTACCTGTTTATGCGATCTCTCTTTGTCTCTTTCTCTCTCTCTCTC
This sequence comes from Oreohelix idahoensis, assembly GCA_024509875.1. NCBI lineage: Eukaryota > Metazoa > Mollusca > Gastropoda > Stylommatophora > Oreohelicidae > Oreohelix > Oreohelix idahoensis. Next base: position 457,823 of record JAMPIV010017861.1, read on the forward strand.
TTTCTCTTTCTCTCTTTCTCTCTCTCTCTCTCTCATTACATGTATTAAATTTTATGTGTAAGTAACGTCTTTTTGTTCATCTTTTCCCAGATGGAGTCAACTCAACAGCGGGGCTATGCTTGTTTACGCTGCCAGTCTGTTTTCAAGCGAGGTCATGATCTTACTCGCCATATGACCACAGCACACGACCGCCCCAATCACGAGTGTCCTGACTGTGGCATAGTATTTACAAGACCCGATACGCTGAAACGTCACATAGAGAATAAACATGGGTCCAGCTCAGCACAAACAGACACGTCAATGGCACAAACCAAGCTGCTATGTAGCAGATGTGGGGAGACCTTCACGAGGCGCGCCGACCTATTACGACACAGCAAGACCAGGCACTCAATGCCCGGTTTTAGCTGTGACATTTGTGGGAAACAATTTACTCGTCGTGACAATCTACGCATCCACAGAAAACACCAACACACCGCTATCCCTACCCAGCTTTCTACCTCAACGCAGAACCCGATAGCAGACACCACCCCAACACCAACAACAACAGGTGTCACAGTAACACCAGACTCGGCGAACCCACAGACAATACTACCAGATGCCCCATCAACAGCACCGAATCCCCAGTCAGACTCAGCCGCTATGGCGGCCTCTTCCACCACAACAACTTCCACACTACCAAGAGCCCCCTATTCAATAAGTTCCACCCCATCTCACCCACCAAAAAAAGGTCAGACCAAGAAACGCCCAATGACCAATACCCAACCCCATATAAAAAAACCCCGCTTGACGGCTGAAGAAGACAGCTTACAAGACCTACAGGATGATATAAAACAAATCTACACTGATAACTGGGACGCCATTAAAACACACGCTAACATCCACAAATATTTATCGACTTTCACTTTTTTCCATAATAACCAAAGAATTGAATGGGAAAGTCTTTTGCATCCTGTCTTTACACAACAGACAAAAAGATTCAAGATTAACTTCAGTCACCACGTAGTTTTGAGACACAGAGAAACAAACGAATTACGCTTATTTCATGCCTCAAATAATAATAGTTGTGTGTTAGACCAACCCCACTTAGTCAAAAATCTTACAGATTTCAAATCTTTTGTCTCAAACTTACACGACAGCGATATTATCACAAACGCACAATTAAACAGACCCAATACAAAATATTATGTTGAAGCAATCCCGTCCACATCCTTCTATCTATATCATATTCAAAACCACTCAATCGCTTGAACAAACACCACAACAAAGTAGACAAACACACTTTCTTAGACGTCCTCAACACACAACAGGCACAGGGTGGGAAAAATATCGGGTTCAGAGCACACAATTCCTCCACCTCCAAAACCATACCACATCACACCTCAACGCCCTGTCTTACTTTTACATAAAACGACAGGTACATCCCGACAACGTCACCACATCACCCCTCAACATTTAAACTGTCTCTTTCAGATACCACATACACATAAAATATTTCTTACGACGTGACGACAATATGACGACAATGTGACGACACCCCTCAAGGTCTGGCCTGTACCCCTGTGATAATGTAAATATTGTAACAAAACATCTACCTATATAAATATGTATTATTGTGCATTCATATGTGAAAATGTTTGATTATGTCAAAAAATATAAAATATAATTATTTTTCAATTGTACATATCACTATGTGAAAATGTATTACGTTAAAAAATTACACCATATAATTGTATATTCATTTGATAAATATCAATGTACATTTTGTAAAAAATACTATATATACTCCTGTTTGCTAATTCAAAAACACTATTGAATATAAAAACTATATTAACTAAAACGCTTTTTTGTTACCTATATATCGTCTAACTGTTTGTCTAAATGTTCGTCTAACAGTTCGTATAACTGTTTGTATAACTGTTTGTATAACTGTTTGTATAACTGTTTGTATGTCTCTGTATATATCGTCTTCCTATTGTCTAAATATATCTCCCTATTATATGTATATATCGTCTAACTATCGTCTTCCTATTGTCTAAATATATCTCCCTATTATATGTATATATCGTCTAACTATCGTCTTCCTATTGTCTAAAAGTCTAAATATATCGTCTTCTTATTATCTAAGTCTATCGTCTAACTGTTCGTATAACTGTTGTAAAATATGTCTATATGTAAAATAAATAATACACAACAATACCGTGTCGCACTTTCGATGGTAGACCTAGGTCTCTAACACTTCACTCCCATATATATATATATATATATTGTATATACAACAATTAAAATACACGCACACAATAACCCATACCCCAACACACCCCACTATACATCGTCATCCTCCCCCTCGCACAAAAACAATACCCGCTTCCTTAAAAAATCCATTAGTAACCTAAGTCCCCGTTATCGATTTTTATATTTTCCTCTTTAACTAAAGTATTCTTTTAAAAGAGATCATTAACTATATACTTCTATCTAACAGTTCACTCCTGCATCATACATACAACCACCAGCTACACCCCAACACACACCCATGAGTCATCACCGCCAGTCAAAAAACAATACCCGTTCCCTTAAAAAAAAACCTTAGTAACCTAAGCCGCCATCACCACAGATGCATCCTGACAACGTCACCACATCTCCGTATATATGAATGTATATATATGTGTGTATATATGTCTAAACAAACACACCAATACACTACCACATCACACAAAAATCCACCCTAACCCACCAGCTACATCGTCACCCACGCCAGCCCAAAAAAGACACTTCAAAAACCCTCTTAGTAACCCAACATTATCGATTTTTTATATTTTTTATACATATATTGTATACATGTATAAACAAACACATCGATACACTATCAACACAATACTTCACACAAAAATCCACCCTAACCCACCCCGCCAGCTACCCCTACAACATACATCAGCACACACACCAACACAAAAAAGGCACTTCAAAAAACCTCTTAGTAACCTAATCCAACATTATCGATTTTTATATTTTCCTCTTTACTCAAGTATTCTTTTAAAAGAGATCATTAACTATATACTTCTATCTAACACGTCACTCCTGCGTCATACATACATCCACCAGCTACACCCCAGCACACACCCATGAGGCATCACCGCCAGCCAAAAAGCAATACCCGTTCCCTTAAAAAACCCCTTAGTAACCTAAGCCTCCGTCACCACAGATGCATCCTGACAACGTCACCACATCTCCGTATATATGAATGTATATATATGTGTGTATATATGTCTAAACAAACACACCAATACACTACCACATCACACAAAAATCCACCCTAACCCGCCAGCTACATCATCACCCTCGCCCGCACAAAAAAGGCACTTCAAAAACCCTCTTAGTAACCCAACATTATCGATTTTTTAAATTTTCCGTCATTATCGATTTTTTATATTTTTTATATATATTGTATAAACAAACACCATTATCGTATATTACTATATAAAAAGTCATACGTCTGATCGTCAGAGGAAGCCCCGCCGCTAAAATATATCGCTATATAAAAAGTCATACACCGCCGCCTGAAACGCCACCGCCTGAAATCGATCGAGTTTTTTGCTATATAAAAGTCACACGCCGCCGCCTGAATGATAATCGTTTTGCACATGGTATACTACTACTGGCTTCCTAGCTCGGTGGTCCATGGTTCGATCCCCAGTTGAGGAGGGATTTATTAGACTGCAAACGGCTCTGGGGTCGACCCAGCCTCATGAATTGGGTACCAGAGCAACTGTGGGAAGGTTAAGGTGGCCGGCGTGATGCTGACCACATCACCCCTAGTGTGCCGATGGTCAGGAAAATACGGACCTAATACCATATTCCCAATATGACTCAACGGGCATGTAACGGGATACTTTACCTTTACTTTACCTATACTTTATCTTTACTTTACCTTTACTTTACCTTTACCCCATAAGAGACCCCCGGGAACTACATGGGGGTGTAAGAATATATACTTCGATAAAAAGAAAAATTAAACAGATACTGTAGAGACAGTAATGTATAATAGTCAAATGTAGTCTTCATTATACAAGGTCTCAGCTTTATAAGAAAGGGGGGGGGGGGGGGACTGGTTCCCTTCCTTACTGCCGTACCTTCTCTAACTCACTAGCAAAGTCAGGTACATATTTACGGCCGGGTAGACTAGAACATGACAATACCTGGTTTTGAAGCCGGTAACGTTGCCCCCACCACGGACAGTCAAAAAGAGTAATGAAGATGTCATGAAAAAGGCCACAAAGAAAACGTATTTCACAAGTTAGAAAGAAGCAATCCATTTTGATTGAAGGAACAAGAGATAGGGGAAGACAAAGAGAGCAAATACTGGACAGTTTGATATCGTGGTACGGAAAGACGTCAACAGCAGAATTGATAAATTGTACTGGAAACATGAAGTTGTAAAGAGACATGATCTCCTACGGCACTAGGCATGGTACTTGAAGAACGTTCTTCCCCCCTCCCCTTTCTTTTTTTTTTTTTAAAGCAAGCGCTCTAGCCACTCAGCGACTTGGCGCTCATAACACTAATACATATCTCAATTTATTATTTTTTTTTTTAAATCATACTGTAAAGAAATAGACATACATACACACACAAGAAACAGAATGGAACATAGAAACTGCAAGAATAAAGTAATGTAACATTAACACACAAAAAAAAAAAAAACGGAATAACAACTGTAGAGCAAAGTAGTACACCACAAAGCAAATTAAAAAGAAAACATAACAGAAACAACAGTTCCGGTAAAAACAGCCTTATCAAAATAGTTGGTTGTAAATGTTGGCAAACATTTAAAATAAAAAAATAAAATAATGAGTGCAACAGACTGTTTCACATTTCGTGTTATCTTACAGAGTCAGAGAACCGTGCCCGATCACCGCAATGTGGTCTCCTGGGAAGGTTGTAGAGGATCATGCACTTCTACGCGAATTAATGTGTATATGGAAGGAAAATGCATCCTCTCTGGAATTAGTGCAGGTCCGTATGTTTAACTCATTGGTTACACGATAGCAAATTGCTTGTGTTCTTTGTTCTTCGGTCCGGTTCGCTTTCAAAGCTGCATGTTATTGATTTTTTAGCCAAACGTTGTTTAAAAGAGTCATATTCAACTACTGTCACTGGAGCAGTTTGGGAAGACAACAAAAAAACATTAACAAGAAATGATACGATCTTATTTATTTGGTACAAATATCTGAAGTGAAAATTCGTCAATTATCTCAGTGAACGAAGTAAATCACTGACGAACAATCAATGCAATTTCACGGAAAGATGCAACGTAACAACTGCAGTCTTCGAGAAAATAAAATTGATGTACAAATAATAAAGAAAACTAGTTGATGAGATTAAAAGGCAGTACCTGTATGGAACCCTCGGGGTAAGCGAAAATAGAGCGAGACCAAAAATACATGGAGAAGAGCACTGGATACTGGCATGAAAGGGATAAAGAAGAAATGGAGAGATACTGAACGGATGGCACAAGATAGGAGAACGGCGTGTTGCTGTTGAAGACGTGTGCTCCACGGAGATGAAGGGTGTTAACGATAAAAGGTAAAGGTACTACCGTAGCAGATGCTGCCGTAGAGGAGTAGAGTGTTATAGACTTCACTATACCAGGCCCAGCATCGAGAGGTGGGGGTGACCAGTTCCTGTCCTCGCTGCCCTTTTCCTTCCCTAACTCAAGAGCAAAGTCAGGTACCCATTTACAGCTGGGTAGACTGGAGCGTGTCGATATCGTGAATTGAACCTGGCACCTTTACCGTGAGAGACCATATAAATAGATATACTATAAATAAAACAAAGTAAATAACTATTAACTCCACTAGCATGTGATATAGTAACGTTCATCCAATAGTAAATAATTCAGTCTTATTTACACCATGTTTGCAATCACGTTTACAATTTGTTTATAGTCTGTTTTCCTTTTTCTTATAGTTTGATTTATAGTATATTCACACTTTAATTATTCGCTGATTTGTAGTATGTTTACAGTTTCCTTACAGGCTGATTTACCGTCTAAAATAAAATGTGATTTCAGTGTAATTAACTGTTCGATTCTAAATTAGAATGTACAAAATATTGTTGGGTGTGGGTGATGTTCTACGAAAGCTACAAAGACAAGGCTGGTGCTCTAAGAAAGTTACAAACAGGACAACCCTTTTCGAAGAAAGTTTCAAAGAAAGTAATCATGTTCTAAGAAAGTTACAAAGAGAACAACCATTTTCTAAGAAAGTTACACAGAGATCAGTTATGCTGTAAGAAAGTTACACAGAGATCAGTTATGCTGTAAGAAAGTTACAAAGTCACCAATGTTTTTTCTAAGAAAGTGACAAAGACATCAGCGCTGTTCTAAGAACGATGCAAAGAGAACGATGTTATTCTAACAACGCTGGACAGCAACTGATGGTGTTCTAATGAAGCTGTAAAAAAGAACATTGGTGTTCTAAGAAAGCTACAAAGAGAAATTGCTGTTCTAGATGTCTTCAAATGGAACAAGAGCGTTCTAAGAAATCTCCAAATGGAAGAATAGTGTTCTAAGAAGCTGAAAATTGAGCAATAGTGTTCTAAGAAATCTTCAGAGGGAATAGCAGTGTTCTAAGAAAACTCAAAAGTAAACAATCGTGTTTTAAGAACGCTCCAAGAGGAACAACAGTATTCTATAAAGCTACAGAGAGAACACTTGCGATTTAAGAAAGCTACAAAGAGAGAGCATCAGATATCCTTGTAGTCAAACTCGAGAAACTGAATACGAAACGGTAATGATGGCATTGACAATTATTAGTGTGACTAATAGATCTGGTACAATAACACACTATTGGTGATGGCACTAATTGATCCCACTCGCAAAGTGTAGATTGTTGTTAGTCTACTGTGTACCAGTTCAACAAAATAAGGAGGAGATCAGTAAACAAGCTAGGCTAGCGTTAAGGAATGAACAATGCATCAACAAATCCACGGGATGATTTATGGATCAACCAATCAATTTAAACCACAAATACGGTTGCATTAGTGACACTAATCGCGCACACTCCACATATTTCCGACTGCCAACCTGATTTTCATAGACAGTAGTTTACAGTGTATCGTAGAAAACTGCCGTGCAAAATTCACAGAAGTTTACGAGGAAACCCATCTGTGATGTTCATCACTAGTGTTCACCGCGGGTAGCTCTTGCCCAAGAAGATAAACCGTGTCATGACAAATCCTCTTTCCATATTTGATACTTCAGGGGGGGCTGGTTGAAATAGTCGGCATCAAGAGAACCCCCTGCCCCGGAGCTTCTCTCCAGGGGTGTACAAATGTGAACGTTAACCGTATCGCTGTCAAGTTGCGTGTATTAGAATGAGACAGGTGAAGCGCATTCCGCGCGTATTCGCTAACAATGGCTCATACCCCAATAACCCTTCCCGTATTGTACAATGACCACATTAGATGCCCTTTTACCTCCTCAACACCACAAATCAACTGACCAGTAGTTACAAATTAACAACAAGACTCGACTCCCGAAACGGAATATTTGGGAACTGGAGGGCCACTGCACCTCCTCACAAACAATTACACCCATGGTTACTGTGATAGATTTGGCCCTTACGTATATGTGAGCAATCGTCATTTCAAGAAAGAGGAATTCCAGCTTCCTGGGAATCGTCTGACACACAATGCAGGGTATTTAGATAGGAAGTCTTCACTGTGGGGAAAGAATAATAAACGGATTTGGACTAATTACAGCGAACAATGGAGGTCTCACGTTTATTGATCCTACATCGCAGAAAATGGCTCTAAGAGCAAGATTGTTTGAGTAGAAACGATTGAAAATGATGTGGTGCAAGAAACTTTGCAATACTATCAACCCTAGATTACCATAAAATGGCTTGCACTAACTCATCAATTTCGCCACAGGTACAAGACTCCTGGACGACTTAATCCAGAAGTTCGCTGGCTTGCACCACCGATGAGTGCAAACAACACGACTAATTTCTTGGTTCGCTAAAGTAACAGGCAGTTCCCCAACACCAGACCTCGGGCAGCTAGGTCGATCTAAGCTTAGTACTGCAACTCTAGGCTATCCACTTCCCAATCAGACTTACTTCGGTGATCCCTGTCGATTGCTTCCTTAATGTAGGGATTCACGTAAAAATGTGTGGAGCGAAGACGGTGATAGGTGCTTGAGACCGTTATACACAATTTTTCTATGCCTGCAGCCTTCTCGAAATAGAGTGTACCATTGCGGCATGTTGACAGTGCACCCAAGGTCTACAACGTGGGGTGCAAGCGCATCTGGATTAAAACATATTTTGGATCTGCACCTAGAACGTTTCATCCTTTTATCGAACACTTAATCTGACCCCTGTACATGTGAATGACCGGACTTATGAATCAGACAAAGGAACCCGGCAATGCCTAACTACTTGGCGTTAGAAGTTGTTTTCAACTAACCAACACACACACCGCTTTTATATCAAAAAGAAAATCAACCATAATTCGGCAGACTCGCTGATAAATGTATAATCTCATGAAATGGCCACGTACCAACGAGTGCGTGGGTGGGTTTTTTGGTTCAGCCTAATATTTGCTATGTCCTACCATACTTTAGGACTGCGGGTTTTCTGGGTTTTTTCGTGATCAATTATACCTAGATTAACTGTTACAAGGTTCATCAAGCGGCTTCACAACTCCTATCAGCGGGTTTTCACAGCACTCAGTGGTGGTGGAACCAGCTAGGAAGTAGATTAGTCCGATTTAGAATGGTAAAATGGCTGTGTTCGAATTAATGATACATTGTCCCAAAGGCCAAGATAACGATTTCATCACAGACTTGAGAGGTGTTATTTAAAAAGAAAGCGAAGTAAAAAAGGGACGATGAGCAAGGATGTTTTAAGGGATATATTCGTGATTGATTATGCTAAATATTTGAGGGTTTGTATAGTTGATAGAAATTAAGGATAGATAGGTTTGGAGAAGAGGGGTGGACCAGATTGTTTTGGGATAAAAGTATTAAGGACAGAGATTATTAGGATTTGATGTGGTTAATGGGGGGGGTTGACTACCAGGGTGTGTGTGGGGGTGGGGGTTCTGGTGTAGGGGTGTGTGTGGTTTTTATTGGTTAATATGAAGAAGCCCCTAAGGAAAAGGGGAGTCGTAAAAGGTGTGGGGTGGAAGTTATGTTAGAGTAGATACCTATATTTATTTCATGGAGTTATTATAATCTGATATAAGTTAATAAATGATAGTATTGGTTGTATTTGATAATATGAACATAGTGACGTTATGGTGTATTAAGTATGAGATGTAAAAGGAGGTAAGTGAGGGATAATTTAATAAGATATATGTTTAAAGATATAATTAATATAGATGTATTTTTATTGTAGGGAAATGGGTGTTGTGGAGTTATAAAGTTAGAAGGTTAGATTTTGAGGTGGTAGGTTAAATTATTGTAGTGGAGTATAATTACTGAATTAAACTGTAGCATTTTAATGTAGGATTATTTCATGACGTGGAAGAAATGAAAGCAATTGTAAAGTAATTTATAAAAATTGGATACATAGGATGATTGTATGGAATGTTAGATATAATGAAGTATAGAGTATAATAAGGTAAATCGAATATGTAGGTGGCATATGGATGAAAACGTGTTTTGTTTAACACACACTACAAGAGTGCCCTTAATCCAAAACTGTTCTGCATATTTTGCACGGTGCAAGAGTACTATCAACTTGGTCTGAAATGAATGTAAGTACGCACTACCTATGGCAATCCAACGATTTATAGAGCAAGGTGATTTTCACGTAATTCATATGCGCACTGACAGATCATTTTGAGAGCTAAGATCACTCGCACCATGGGTGCACTTTCGTCGATCACTGTCATGCTTTCCGAGAATTACAGTTCACCTGGCGATACATATCAATACGTCTTAAACAACTGTTACCATAAGTATGCCTACTGGGAAGTGCGAGCAGATCACTCAAACTGCACCCTGAGAATAACATCTAAGCTTTCAAGTGTTTCTTCAGGGAATAGACACTCACTAAAGTTAGCCTCCTAAGTATTCGATACAGTGTATATTCGAAGACATAGAAATTCCATTAATCCTATATCTTAACTACTACACTTAGTTTCATCCAAATGGAAATGCGCGAGAGGTGATATTCATGTAACAAGTGAGTACGCTTCCGAGTAGGCGCAATGCTAAAACCCCGGGAAGGAGCTACTACGTTCGAGGCGCAAAAGCACGTGGATTCTGGGAAACGTAGCCTACTAGATCCACCGGTGAAATACAGGCCTTGTTCAAATTCCTAAAATAACGGATACTCAGTGTCCAAAATCCACTGGCACCGACAGCCATTTTTCCGTAAGTCCTATCACAAAAAACGCAAACATGCGAAGGTTCACTTCAATACGAAACATCTAAGCTCACGAATAATATTCACTTTAAATTATCTACCCCCTCCTTCAACACATAATTAGCAGATCCTTGAACAAAATCCTTCTCCTTCCGGCCATACGAATAATTATACTCTCATACAATGCGACCCCTTCGCACCTAATTTGATTCACACCTAAACATAAAATGCCTGTATTCCCGGATAAAATCTCAAAATGACACACTATGGTCCTCAATAAACTTCAATCCTCTGCTATTTTTAGTCAATGCTTACCTACGTTTAACCTTTCTAATTTTAACAAAATAAAATAACTAATACCTGTCAGGAAATCTATTCTAATATCCTGGCAACAATAATTAGTACTCATTCGTCATCAGAACTCCTCAAATCAAGTTTACAAAAAGCTCTTTCTAGAATAATAGCACCCTTTTTTTCAAATTATAAGTGGTTCTAGACACCTTCATAAACCATAAGTGACTTCCAATACTAAATTTAAGGTACCTGGCTAGGTACAAGATTATACCTCAGATGCTCTATCGCCGTACCCAACTAGTCTCTCCTTTGCCTGGGGGTTAAAGATAAGCTGCATTTTTTCTTCAAAGCTTTTCAGACCGCGATTAACAGGTTCCATTCCATTCGCAACTCTCCAACACTAGATTTCACATAAAACATCTGAGATAGTAAGCATCCCGCTCAAATGTACTCCTGTCGTGCTATAAAGGGAAAGTGAGAAAGAAAAAAGGAGAACAATTTGTTAATGAATCATTGCATTGTGCACTTACTTCATCTTAATGACCTCCAAGAGTATATATATTCCCTTGCTTTTCTTTTGACGTGTCAGTAAACCATGTTCTGAAACCTCTCAAAGTCTTTCTTCTTACTTTGGCTTTGTCAGAAGATTTTGTGATGGAGTTAGTGATTCTTTGAAAATTTTCACAGCATGACCTTGACAGGGTGGTCGTATAAACGTTACCGTCCTTATATTAATTTCATTGTTCTTGTTTGTGTATTTCCCTGTTTCCTTTACATTTTCTGCATTTCCTGATGTTGTGAAAGATGTTTCCCACGAGCATTTGACAACGATTGTGTGACAGAAACCCTGCTTTGAATGCTTTGATTCTTCATTTAGCCTACAGGACATCGTAAATTTACAACATTCTACACATCTCATGCTTGCTGTTATGAAGTTATTCAAGTGCTCCATACTCATGAGAATAAAGGCATTATTTGTGTGTCCATCTTTTTCGTGTGTTGAGGGGGTAGTTTTCTCCAATTTCTTCACAGATAATGGTGCAACCTCATTATCGATAACGGGTGCAACCTCATTATCGATAACGGGTGCTTCATTATTTTTTTATTTGCTACCATTAATACCTGTGTGCTGATTGTCACGAAATTTGCGTTTTCACGACTTTCTTTTGTTTTTGTCACTAATAGTGTTCTTGCAAAATTGATTTATACAGCTTACTACAATAAAGTAACTTTTTACTCAAACAGGTGGAACAGGAATGGTTGAGCATGATATAATTGATATTTAAATGCAGAAGTTGATAGAAAAAGGAAGGGAACACAGACTTTATTGAGAGTAATGTGCGTTCCCATAATTGGTTCTCTTGTGGTTTTTTTGGTACAGAATAGTTAAGGAATGATAATCATTTCAATCTTTTTAGTGTGGGAATCATAATGTTTGCACAAAGTGGTTAGTAACCAGGGGTAAACTATGCATTGTCATGGAAAATTAATATCACCCCCTGGTTCACTTATCCCTTAAAAAGTAAAACAAATATGCATCACTGGACAATATAAACCTATGCATTGTAGAGAAAAATGGTTTGGCTTAATAAAAACATAAAAAAGAGAGAAGTTTTTAAGTGAGTAGTACTTGATTTTTAAGAAAATCTTCTTCCTTTTCTTCGTTCGTCCTGAAAAGGACGTTGGTTGCGTTGAGTCTGTTTACAGCGGAGCTGCGATGTCTGCGCCTTTCGGCCAACACATCCGATTTCAGCACGGCATTTTTTGGGACAGGGTTTGCCTTCCCTCTTCGATCCCTACTCTCTCAGCCAGACTGCAGTGATGCAGACTGTTTCCAGGACCACCACATGAACGTGGAGTAGGGTCTTGGTCAGCTCTGGTTCGCTGACCCTGATGCAAGCTATGGGTCGCTGACTGCATTCTCTATTGCTGCGTCTTTGGGTCCCCTAAGAAAATCAACTTGTGCGTACTTTAACTTGACTCAGGCGATACGTTTTTTGAGTGAGCTGTATATATATATATACACCAGATCACTAGATAAACAGGTAAACAAAATGCCACGCTACCGCTGTAAAAAAACGCTGGCGTCGAGATCTTTCTTGTATCTTAGGAAGTGTTTGTTGTCCCATTTTGTGAATTCTATTATCCGGACGTACGCTTTGCTAGCTTTTGTCCGATTAGGTGCCAAACACATAATGTGTAGACTCAGAATTCTTCAGGACTGAAGACACAAAGTAACCTTCCTTTGCGGCTCTTACCTGTCGCACCTTGTTTTATTTCTTTGTCGAATGCCAGCTCCCTTTAATCTTTGCGCGTAAACAAATCTAAGCTTCTTAGACGCCATCAAACAGTCTATCACCTGATAATGCGCCTGTGCGTGTCGCGAGTCCTATGTTTTCGATCGCTTCATGTGATGACAATTGCTTTGTTTAAACAGGGTATAAGCCCTCAAACGGATTCTTTCTATCCCCAAGGTGAATGCATACCACACAAACAATTACTTGTCTAACGTGCCAGGTATATTACAAAGGATAATGTAAGGTTGGGAATTATCAAAGGTGATTAAAATTACACATAAGTAAAAGCCATGATTAAGAAATATTACTTTAAAAATTATGGAAGAGCAAAAACGGTAGAGAAATAAAATAAGAACGATGGTGGAAAAGGTAAACGACGAAAAGGATAGGAACACTTTATCATTGTGACATTACTTTCCTACTTTCTTCGTTATTGTTCTGCTAAGTAGCTGATATTGAAGTATTGTCGAATTGCTTGACACTCCATGTAGGTGATAATAATCACATTTGCTTGACGCTACCCAGATTTGCTGAGATGATCACTCGCAGTCGCAAGGGAGTGGCACAGATTGGCTACGATTAGCACAAGATCTCGTGTACGCGGCGGAGACTTATGACATAAGCGTTTCCTGTCCTACTTGTTATGACAAGAGTACTTTCTGATAAAGTAATGATGGTTACATTTTGAACACGCTGTTGTATGAGTTTACCAATCTGTCTGTAAGTTTGTACACAAGGGCATCGGACATCGTATTACCATATATGGGAGAGTTGACCTCTGCCTTACGTTCAAAATTATCCGATGTCGGAATATTTTGAAATTACCCCTTAACCCGCCTGTTTGAATATGATTGAAGTTTTTTGATAGCTCATAACAAAGAAAAGCGTGGGAAGGCAGGGAATATAATATGATCATTTTCTCAAGCTATTTCACTTGAGAAATCGCTCGCCAAGACACCAGGCTGCTACAGTGAAGAATTAGAATTCAAAATTCCTTCTTAAAATACCGAACACCTTTTATTGGAGTATTTATCAGGACTTACAAAATAGCCCAGGAAATCTCTAATTTTAAATAAGGAAACCAGGACTGAGGAAACTGAAGGACGACACATGAAGTCAGAGAGGGAACATTATATATATATATATTTTATATATATAAGTGTAAGTATAAGTATATATAAATGTAAGTATTGTACTTAGAATGTACATCATTTCTTTCATTTTTCCCTCCCTGCTCCGTATGGAACCTGGAACTACTTTATGCTTTTAGTTCTCTTTACGAAACTATCAATAAAGCAATCACCGGCCGTGCAGTTGTGGTTCATGAATCATGATTATATACGCCGAGGTTGCCAGCCTCAAATGACTTTGACATCAACAAGCGAGTTTCACAAATTAAAATTCACATGGTAATATTTACAGTGGCGGCTTTCTTTAATGAGCTGTAGAGCTGCAGCACTCCCAAAGAAAAGGACTGCATACTGCTGTCTCTACTACATTATAATACATAATACGGACAGACCAAAAAATTGAGGTTACACCGGAGGGGTTAAATAAAAAAAAAAATTATCTAACACCGTATGTGCTGCGAACGATTTTTTATCACCATCAGCATATGGATCATAATACTAGCAATATCAAGACTCATTGTCTAAGAGTACGACCACAACAAAGACTAGCTGACATAAACTCACCATAACACCTGTAACAGGTTAAGTTCCCTTTAATAATTATGCACACAATGAAGCCACACACGGCTAGAAATACATATGCAATACAATGCAACAGAAATGCCAATATCACTTGCAATAATCAACAACTCAATCTATCATTATCAAAACTCGCGGGTATGTCGTACTGAGTAAACAACACAATGACTTTCGCTCACCGGCTAAGTCCTGCACTATGATAACGCCATACTTAACTACAAATGACTTCTCATCAATGAATTACGAAAGAATGCTGCTAGAAACTACACCACTGTTCTAGACATATGTAAACTAAACTTGACCACATGAATAAATGACAAGCACCCTCAAAGAACAACTATGGCATCCATAATCCCAGCAAAATGCTGAAAGGGAACGACACAGCGACCTCTCCAGTAGGTAGCCAGAAACTCCACTAACTTTCCCCGCCAGAATTCGGGCGCACTTTCTTCCTGGTCACATGACCAAAACGGGTTTTAAATTTGTGTCAGGGTTGTCACTCTTCAGCGTGACCAACTTAATATTATGTCGCACATATATACTGTGACATCCACCACACACACCCCCCCCCCCCCTTAAGAAAAAAAAGAAAGTTTTCTTCCACCGGAGCCTAACCCCATTCGGAGTATGGATGAACAAAATGCCGAGACGGCACCTCCTCATCTACCTGGAGAATGCCAAAGTTGTCCAATACCATTGTCGTTCGTGCCTTCTCACCCCATGTACTAAATACAGTATGAGAATGAACTAATCATCCCAGGTACTGGTAGTCGTGAAAAATAACAACGACTATCCAACCCTGGTCTAACACCACACAACATATGTTACGTGTTATTTATACATATCCAAGTATCAATACTAAGACATAATGTGATAGTATACAAAATCCTTTCTACACACTATAAATATACATATATTATAACATGATTTATACATGTGTTGAGTATAACTCTTATCATATTGCCTTTATGGCATCAGAACACATAAATCATATACCATAATACATCTTCATGAACATCAACTCTAATGATTACAATACATTTCTTCCATAATCAAAGTAAATACTCTCTACAGATGCTCCTGTCCCACACCAACTTCATAACCTGGACAAGACATCCGCTACAATATTATGTACTCCCTGAATAGGTAAAATAGTAAAGTTGAATTGCTGCAGCAATAATGCCCAGCATGTCAACTTAGCACTGGTGGTTTTAGCCGACTGCAAAAATAGCAGTGGTTTGTGATCTGTTTGGAGGAAAAAATGCGCCCCCAACAGGTATCGTGCCCGCTTAGACACCGCCCAGACAACCGCAAGGCACTCCCTCTCAATCGTAGAGTATCTAGTTTCTGCTGGCAACAACTTTCGACTAACATACATTGTAAAGTATAACATGTCATAGCATAAAAATGCATTGCAAGGAATCTCATAATCTTTACAAATTTACAAAACACTCATATTCATATCAAAATGGTACTGGGGGCATGGGTCAGACTCTAAGGTTCGGTTCAGGTCAACCGAAACATCTTTACTAAACCCGAAACCTAACCCTAGCTATTGCTGAACTATCAGCAGGTGGTTCTGAAGCAACGATATATGCTTCTGCCTAACTGCATTACGCGCACCCCACCTATTCGCAAAAGTCACCTGTGCCATTTTGGTATTGTCGCGCAACGACACTACCTCCACAAATCTAACTGGCGTGACCTCATCAAACACTCTTCTGAGTGTGCGCCAACTCGTACTCAGGGGAACGTTCTGCACCCAAACTGTGCGATCATTAGCTTTTGGACCCTCGTATAAGTTCCTACTTCTCCTAATCAAGTCATTTGGTACTTGCGAACTGCGTCTATGATGTACCTTCTGGTCATCCCCCTTGGGAGTTTGGTGATGCTGAGCCTCTGCTCCAGCCAGACCCATGGCACTATGCACTCCGCATACATTGCCGACGATTAAATCGGCAATCGGATCCTCAAGGACGAACGCGTTCACTCTACCCGAGAGGAACGGACTGTCCACATTAATACTCGCCTGGGGGTAAGACTCAACTTTGCCCCCGAACGTGGTGCACTTTACAGTTTTGCCTGTAAGGCAGGAGTCGTCGATGCACGATCGACGCACCCCAATTATGGTGCATCCAGTGTCCCTCAATACCCGGACTGGTCTATTCTCCACCTTGCCTTCATGGAGAATCACCTTGCCAGTCTCATGGACTGCCGATAGACATGATGTCGCATGCCCGCATTGAAGCACTACCCTCTCGTTCGCGTGGAACAGAGGGCGACACCCCGCACAGTCTTCACTATTGATTGTGTCCAACACAAATGCAGAATTCGCGTTCTATTGGGGTGGGGCACCTGTCAGTGCAATGATTCTTGCCACCACAATTGGAACACATACGCTCTTTCTTCTTCTCATCGCGTGTACTTTTGTTGGAGCTTTTCGATGACGAAGACCCCGCATCAGAGTCAGAAGATCGACTCTCTGAGGAACCACTCCTCTGCTTGTGATGTTTGGTTTTATACCAAAACCGGTCTTCGTCCCGAGAATCCTCAAAACGTACTTGTTTACGCGCTTGACGCTCCTCTCCGTCGCTATTACTTTTAAATTGTCGGTTCTGCCAACTCGGCCGACCGTTCCCATGAAATCGAAAATTTCCATAATTTCCTCTACGCGGCTGATAGGGACTGGAGAGCCTCTCAAACTTCTGCTCTTGGCCCCTGTCTACATTGCCTGACTGATTTCGCCAAGGATGGCGCTGAACTTTACCGACACTGGCAATTATGTCATCTGACAGACCCGACTTCTGAACGGGTTTGCCCGGATGGGCCAGGACATAATGGTGCTCCAATTGGGCCATGGACTCAATGTTCTTTGGTTGACGTTCCTGAAAAAAACGCAACCAACTCACTAGAACACGAGGACAACACTTTGTCTCGTAGCACCAAGTCTAGCAAGCCATTATAGTCCTTAGGAATTCCCTCCATTTCAATCCATCTATTCAGCAGGAGCTTTATCTTTGAGATAAAGTCCTCGAAGTCCTGGTCTGCACCTGGCATTGCATTTTTAAAATGCGTCCGGTAACCGTCAGCAGTCAGACGGAACTTCCGGAGCAACCTTTCCTTTACTTTGTCGTAATCTGCCCTTTCCTCTAATGGGAGGCTATAAAAAGTCTCCATCACAGGCCCCACTAGCAGCGTCGATAACAGAGATGGCCATTGATCTCTGTCAGCCTTATAGGCCACGCAATCGGCCTCGAATCTGTCAAGGAAGAAATATAAGCTATCAATTTTATCATTAAAATTCGGCAGACGCAGCCTAAAGGGACGATGAGCCCCTCCAGGAGTCGAGTTCTGACCACTCGCACCCACTTCCAATTTCTTCAATTGTTTTTCCTTATCCATCATCTTCTCTTCCAGAGCTATTCTCATTCTTTCCTTCTCTAACTCTAACTCTCTCTCTCTCTTCTTTTCTTGCCATTCTCGCTCTATCCTCTTTTCTTCCAATTCCCTATCTTCTCTCAACTTCTTTTCTTGTAACTCTTTATCTTCTCTCATCTTCTTTTCTTGTAACTCTTTATCTTCTCTCATCTTCTTTTCTTGCAATTCGAACTCTCTCTGTTTCCACTCGTTTTCTTCTTTCATCTTCCTTTCTTGTAACTCGAATTCTTTCCTTTTTAGCTCTAGCTCTTCAGCTCGAGCATCTCTTAGAGCATTCTGTTTCTCAATCCTCTCCTTCTCTAGAGCCCTTTGATTTTCAACTGAATAAAATTCAGCTTTGGCATAGTCATTTAATTCTTTGCCAGTGTACCCACATTCTTTCCCAATCTGAATGAAAGCCTGTAGGTCCATGGTGTACACTTAGAATGCTCACTATTATCTCTGGCTATAGATTTTGCTATAGAAGTACTCAGTCGTATATTTCACTTATATCACCAAATAACTCTCTGCTTGCAAAATATGCAGTATTAACAGTAAATATTGATATCAGTACTCCAATATACACATATATAATTATGTATGTAGGTATATAACACCTCACCTCTCACTGTAAACACACTATCAACCTTTATCACTTATAGTATATAGTTTTACTTTGCCACTTGGCTACTGTCTCATCACTCTGACAATTAGATCTTTCTGACCACTTAGTCTCTGAGATACACTCAAACAAACTTACAATAGTCGACAGTTGTATAATAACAACTAATGAAACTTTCAGGTGCTATGACATCACTATACCAACTTAGTCACAAATCAGGTTTTACTTAAAAGTCTGTTACTGGCACCCAAACTGGTGCTATACTCAGATAGTACTTCAATTATAATTAATCTTAATACTCTCTGTACTGCAAGTGTTTCTTATGGCAAAATGAGCACTACACAGATGAAAGAAACAAACACCCCACACTACGAAAACAAAATTCCAGTCACGAGGAACAAGATGATAGACCACGAAGAGAAGAGGTAGATTAATATATACAATGTGTGACTGCGCACGAAAGAAAACAGGGGATACCTGTAAACGTATTTACAAAATAGCAGGATGAAACAAGAGAATACACCACTTAAACACAACAAACGAATTACTGAATGTACACGACAATGTAAATACAAACTACACGAATACGCATAACACCAACAGGGCTTGGAATGTTAAGCAGGGCAGTCGCAGGAAATCCGTCTGCCTTACTCCGCCATTAAACAAACACAGCCACACCCTATAGAGAATCGATCTAATCCTATCTTTTCCTACAAGTAGGCCAAGAATGGATTAGACTCACCACCCTTCCTCCCTCAGACACACAAATATACAATTACACATTAAACTAAACAACAACTACACTCAACAATGAAGTGCTGAAAGCTATCTCTCTCACCAAGCACCAACAGATCACTTCAGTGAAAATAAACTAAATAAACTATAAGTACAATTATTCTATAATGTATCAAGATATATAAATACTAAGACAAACAATGAAAGGTCAGATCTAACTAATTATATATATATATATTAATACTATATATATATATATATATATATTATATATATATATATAAATATATATATATATATATATATATATATATATATATATATATATATATATACACACACAAAGAGTCCAAGTCCTACCCAGAAAGTAGAGAAAAGGAACGGAACAAAAGGAAAGAAAAAAAAACAACAACAAATCAATAAGCAAGATACAAGAAGCAGATAACGAAACAGGACTAACCTACTCTAAAAGATCAGATTCATAGATAGAACAGAACATTCAGAATTTAGAGAAAGAAGAAAAAACAAATAAGAAACAATCATACAACATAGCATACAAAAATTACAAACAAAAACTTAACTGACGGTCCAGCGGCTCTTGATCAAGAAGCTTCCTCAGCACTGATGATGAATAATGAAAACAGCACAAACGTCACTCACAGTTGTACATTCAATCGAAAAAATATAAGTCCAGAAATGTAGTCTGTGTGCCCGCATAAACGATACTGTCGTTTGGCATGGTACTGCACGCAATATCCAGGCAACTGCACTGTTGTACACGATGTTTTCCCAGCAATGTCCAAAATAGATCATCAACAGTATAATCCAAACAGTCTCAATGGGCAGTTCGTTTCACACGTCTATGAGGTATACGAAAATAGGCACAGTTTGTGTCATCACACCGCATCAGGAAACCAGCAGACTTCAAGGTAAAGTAGTACCGAAAGACTCAGGTCAGCAAGCTTCAGTCCTCGTTGGCATTCACCCACTGGCAGGGCCCATCAGAAGAATGGTAACAGCACGACTTGCACCAGACGTCACTTGGCAAAACTCTGGATAGGTAACGTTCACAGGTGGGTAGAACAGTATGGGAAATGGCACTACTGCAGATTTTCGCACACCCTGGGATGCCGCCAACATATAGACACTACCTATATGTTGCGTGCATATTTTGACGCACATATTACAAAAATCGATATGGCTATTTAATATGGAAAAGATATAGACATTCATTCATTTGTGTATGAAAATGCTGTCTATGGGGAAAGCTAGATAATCCATGATTGTTTTACCCTTTTGATTATAGGAGTAATCGTTCTTGATATTGATTCGGCGCATGGATATGACACCCATGTCCGTACTTATTTGTTAGGGCCAGAAAATATATTAATTTGCTTATTATGTTTATGGCCTGAATTCATATGTATTACATATTATTAGTACAAGTAGAATCAGTCCTATATTGTATATTTTTGATGGGTAGGCAGGACTATATTCTTGTTATGCCGCTATAGCGGAAGTAGGAGTTGTCTTGACGAGTCGTGATGAGTTCCGATGTACCGTTACAATGGCGGGTACGCATTTTCAAGGGCTGGTATATTCTTTAGGAAAAATGATTTATGAAGTGGTTTTTCTTCTATAGGAGATTGTGTCTCTACTAGAGTTGTGGTAGAGACTCTCCTAATGTACGGTACCATGTATGATTCGGACTCCAGGTAATTACAGACCCTATTTTTGATGATCTCATGTCGGTTAGACCTAGCTGGAATTTTGTGCTTCGCAACGCTAGGGTCACATTTGTATCGACGAAGATGACGGGCTTCCATACAGTAGTTAGGTCTACGTGAAGTAACTGGATTACTGTAGAACTGTTTGGAGGAACTTTAAGAAATTATTCTTATACATTTCAAATTAACTTTGGCTTAGATATACCCTACTGTGAGTGAGTGAGCGACGACTCAGGAAGGCGGCCATGTTACATTCCTGTCATCATATTTTTGAATCACTGTCCAAAGAACGGGCATGTATCTTATTATTCGGACAGTGGCAAGGAGATCTCAATTTTGATAGAAACCCCTTATCGTGGTTTCACAATATGATATAAACTGTGAACATAAAGCAACTTTAGTTACTTACCGATCCGCCTTCACTGACGCGCTTAGTCAGATGGAGGATGCGGCCATTATGTATCATGACATTGGAAGCTATTGATGTACTACCCATTATTTATGAATGTGTCATGACTTGGGATCTACTAAGTATGCCTGCAAATTG
The DNA here is from genome assembly GCA_024509875.1 of Oreohelix idahoensis. Classification (NCBI taxonomy): domain Eukaryota; kingdom Metazoa; phylum Mollusca; class Gastropoda; order Stylommatophora; family Oreohelicidae; genus Oreohelix; species Oreohelix idahoensis. The sequence goes on from JAMPIV010017861.1 coordinate 479,544, forward strand.
ATGTGTCAACCTGTACCCATGATTTACTCGTTATGTCCCAGTGTGTGCGTCTAAATAAACTGTGTAAACAAAGATTCCAGCAGTCTGCATTGGTGCCTTGTAGACACAAGTGTATGAGTGATTAGATTGGTCAGAACACGAACAGTACACCATTCGCGTTAATCACACTCTACACTTCTACTCCATATATACACCATCCTGCGTCGGTTGAATTGACCAAGTTTAGGGCCTGCTTCCCCTGGAGCCTTAGAGGGAACTACTGCTTACAGCTGCCTTTGCCTTCCCTAACTCAGGACTAGGGTGAGTTACCCATTTACAGCTGGGTAGACTGGAGCATGCCTGATCTCAACAACTCTGTACACTACAATGGACATATACAGTAGTGACACCACAAACAACATGTTACAGTGATTGATAGTGGAGCTTTACAGACTGACACTTTACAGTGTGACACAACTTTACACTATACCACCAAATAAGGATGAACTAATCTCCTCTGCCGACACACAGTCAGGCACCAGAGCCCGAGATAATCTCCTCTGCCGACACACATAGTCAGGCACCAGAGCCCACCTAATACTAAACTCAACCCTCTATCTCCGCTGCTCCACTTGGATCACTGTCAATAAACGACTAAGTAAACCTTGAAATAACTCAAACTGTACTGCCTGAAGCAAGCTGTAATCCTACGCTAGCATTTTGACACATTTCCAATCATACTTGGGAGCTCTAGAGCAAACAATTACAAAATTGCTTGAGCACCACAGTATCGACGACAAAACTGCAACATATTTACCGATTGAAAATAGCAACTTACACTGAGACGCAGAAACTAGGTCAGTTACCAAAATCGAGGTCAACTGGCCGTAAACAGTTCACTCCACAGACTGACAAACACACTGACTTGCCACTGGACGACCGAAAATAACTCACTACCGCGGCTAAGCAGTAAATGTGAAGGCGCCAACACACCGTGGCCTACAGCCTTCTAACATTATGTGTGCATAACTCGTTCTGGCCTTAATATAGAAAATTTAGACACTGCGGCCTATACAATACTGTCACGTAGGTCTTTATATCATTAAATTGCCTACATCTTCTTCTTATTCTCTCACCCGCATCCTTTATTTTATTATCTTTCCTTACTTGTTCTTTCCTGTATTTTTCGCATCACTCGTTTGCGAAAAATATTTTCTTCAGTATTCTCAAACTTTACCTTGCGTTTTTTCTCATACTGGGATAGTGATTCTATTACATAGATGTCAGTAGACGAAAGGTGTGATTATGTTTCATACCCAGACTAAGAGCAGACTTTTGGTCTACCATTTTTCACCTGACACTAGCGTAGGTGTCAAACCCGGCATCCTCACAGTGCAGGAACGAGACAGCTGTCTACAGTTTGCAGAAACGCATGAGGTTTTTCGTTAGAAAAACCTGGCGTAGCGTGAAAAATCGTTCCGCACCGCAGACAGGCTGTCCGGGATTTGAAGCTGACACGCGTACATCTCGGTCAGTAGGTGGCAGTTACGACACGCCTCTAAGTTAAACGTAGCTGTTATGAGAAGGGGGAGAGATCGGGGCGGGGGAGATAGTTCATCCTTTGTCTGGTTTAAAATATTAACCCACGTTTGAAACTATTTCATTTCACTCAGTAACTTTGCAGTTAGACTAGAACAAGCCTTCGTTCGATTTCTAAATAATCTCTGTTAATAGAGATGGCCTTTAGTTTGGTCGAAGTGGTTTAAGTTCTTAGTACTTCTGTGTTTGAGGTATATTAATATTATATATCTAGTATTGTGTGTAGGGTTTAAAGTGTTTAATCGCTTAGCTTTTTCCCTAGTTAGATTTGGTGCAGAGCAACTAATTTATAGTTTGTATTTTTTTTCTAGTGACGCACACGGTGGAAAGCAGAATAAATTATATTTCTAGCGTAACAGACATGTAGCTATAATGAATTTAATTTAACTGCTAACTACTCAGCCGAGTATTTTTTTCAGAACTAACTTATAAATGCTAGATGCGACATCAGTGAATATTGACGGAATACGAAGATATTCCTAATTCCTGATGATTGATTTTTATATAACTTATTTCACAGGAAGTTTTAAATATAAGTCAAGCTGTAGGCTTGTCGTGTAAAATGTAAGTTATATTGAGTACATATATGTAAATTATTTGATATGTGTTCTTTCCATTTTATATAGTGAAACGGTGGTACCCAACTTGCCAGCGTTTAGTAAAGAGATATATTTGTGTGAAGCATAGACAGTTCCTATCTTTAACCACGTGGGTTTTTTTTTGTTTCAAGTAACACTGGTCTGACAGTGCATATGCCATCAGAGAGAGACAGTAATAGCAATCCCACTAACGGTTTCTAAAGACTAGAAATATATATTGGGCTTTTGAGCCAGTTCATAGTGCTCCACAAATTTAAATGTACATGCTGCCTGGCGGCGAGAATATTACAAGAATAACATTAACATTCCGACAGAGATTGTGAATAGTATTGTGGTGACCAAATATAGTACCTGCCTGAAAGAAGACACCGATCTGACATTCCTTAAATCCTAGAATCCAAAGCTAATGACATTGTGCTCTGCTAACTTTCGTGCCTGGACAAATTTTATGTGACTTAATCAGACATTTGGAAAAAATTAGAACACCCAAGGAATCGTTTCCCTGAGACAGAGAGTTCAGTACGTCTTTTGGAACTGGGGGTTTCTTGGTCGATGACTGCATTTTTCCGGTCTGTGCGAAGGTCCTAGAATTATTATGTTCCCAGAGGCAGCGAGCAAAGTTGTGAGTATATATGTGTGAGCAAGGCCATGGCTGAATGAATGAGAGTACACAGGTCAGAGTGTTATTTTACCGGTGTATTATTGTCACCCATTTGCTGACTTAACTTTTTTTAATCTGCAGAATTTGTTACAAATGCTAGAGTTTCTTTTTCTTAGGTTAAATCAGATTATCCAATTCTGTTCATACATTTACGAGAAAGAAAGAAACCTCTTAGACTCAACCCTATGTATCTATAACTCTTTGGGCCATCATCTGTTCTCTTAACGGGGCTGTGGGCTAAACCTAGAGTAAGATTCTAACGGGCTATCATCCTTGTAGCATTTGTTTGTTTTTTTCTTAAACTTTATGACTATTTGTATATGTTTCTCCTTGATGTATTTCTATGGTGTTGTGAGAAGATTTTTTTTGATGATAATAATAAAAATCTCTCTTGAACTAATCAGTGCGTTGGTCAGCTCGTTCTATGTGTGCTTAGCTGTCGTCACGAGTATGTGCGTGCCCGTGATTAGATAGAAATATATGTAATATATATATCTGTGTTTAGACTGTCTGACTACTTTAGATCTGTCGTAGAAGATAGGTGAGAGGAGAGAGAAGATTCTCCGCTCTCAGAGACAGCATCTATCACTATTCTACCACCTCACTCGTGGAAGTCTATGTTTTTTTATTTCCATCTCTCACTGTGACTATCACTCATTCCAACCTATTCAGAAGGGACCAACCTAAGTCTTAATACTCCTATCAAAAAAATCTACGACAAATACGAATAAAACCACAGGCCCCATGGCCTTCAGAATAGACGAGCCATCCAGATGTCAAGACTAGTAATATTGTGGATTTATCACCATCAGCATATGGATCATAATACTAGCAATATCAAGACTCATTATCTAAGAGTACGACCACAACAAAGACTAGCTGACATAAACTCATCATAACACCTGTAACAGGTTAAGTTCCCTTTAATAATTATGCACACAATGAAGCCACCCACTGCTAGAAATACATATGCAATACAATGCAACAGAAATGCCAATATCACTTGCAATAATCAACAACTCAATCTATCAGTATCAAAACTCGCGGATATGTCGTACTAAGTAAACAGCACAATGACTTTCGCTCACCGGCTAAGTCCTGCACTATGATAACGCCATACTTAACTACAAATGACTTCTCATCAATGAGTTACGAAAGAATGCTGCTAGAAACTACACCACTGTTCTAGACATAAGTAACCTAAACTTGACCACATGAATAAATGACAAGCACCCTCAAAGAACAACTATGGCATCCATAATCCCAGCAAAATGCTGAAAGGGAACGACTGTAGTAAAATCTGTGAGATAATCGCTTATTTCAGTAAGATTTTAGTCCTATGATGAATAAATGCACCAGCCCTCAGGTGTCTGACTGGTTTCATCTTCAACGCCAGTAGGGCGATGCCTTTTGTGCAGTGGGAATGCTAAGAAAAATGACCCGCCGTAAAAATCTAACACGTTTTAGATTCGGTTTCGAAAAAACGTACAATAAACCTTTTAACATCTCGCCGATCTGCTGCACGAAACGGGGGAAAAGCTTGTAATTAACGACTTGCCAGAACTGTGAGACCAAACTGGCGTTTGAATTAACGTAATATGTTAACTTTAACACTAACATTTGTAGTAATTAGGACAGTTCTCAGTAGTAAGAATGAGACGATTGTAATAATTAACGCAAAACACTACCAAAGTTTTGAAAAACCCCTCTTCGCTCTGCAAGCGGTCTCTTTAATATATACACGCTGTGGGCAAAGCCAGCAGAGGCAAACACACAGACAATTTTTCATTTCCTCCTAGCGGTAATATTCTGACGTCACTCAAACTAGTTGGTTTATTTGAATAGTGAGGAAAATGTTAGAGACAGGGGGGAAGATGGCCGACTTGTGTAAAATTTATATTTGACTATTGACAGTGACAAAATTGAAAATCTAAACCATACTGAAACTGACCATAAAAATCATATGGTAGTATAGCTTAGAGTCCCCTGAGCAACAATATGTTTAAAAAAATATGGTAGTCCAAGTATTAGCCAAGTTATTGAGAAAATACTAAATGTCTACGAACGCTTGACCGGACAGACTGTTGTTCTTGCTCGTTACACATAACGTTATTGGGAACGCTAGTTTAAAAAAGAGGCATTGTAGTAATTCAAATTCTATTGGTTGGTATAAGAGTATAGGAGTAAAAGGGGAGAGATAGGAAAAATGTAACTAAAACGAAACATCTTTTTCTATTGGCATAACTAACACAGACTGACCAATGGACTACGAGGCACATAGTTTGTTTGGAATTGTTTTGTTTTTTTTTTCAAACTAAATTCAAAAGTTGTAGTAGTGCCTGCTTTCATTGGTCGGCTCTAATAGATATTGGCAAAAGGCATAGTGGTCTCGTGGCCATTTGACTAGAAAATGTTATTCAAACAACTACGTTGAGATCAGATGTGATAACTTGTAAAATTAACTACTAAATTCACTATCTGGGCAAGGCAGAGCGAGACTGAGGCCATATTCTTTGCCAGTCAACGTTATTTGTGACATATTTCTTTGAACTAGTGGTAAGAATGCTTTATGTATTTAGATGCTTGATTAAAACTGAAAAAGTCAGATACTGCTGTGGAAAAGTGAAGGACATGCAGGAAGCAAACATTATTGAGTCCTCACATTGAACTGTATTTGACTGTTGCATATTATTATGATTTTGTATTAATATTTTGTATTGGAAATGTTAGGAAACCTCTGTGTTCTATGAACACTTTTCAACATGCCTAGAGCTTTTATAAGTTAGAAAAGAAAAGAAAAAAAAATCATATAAAAGGAGATGTGGTTACTCCACGTTATTGCATTGAAGCAAACTATGTAAAAGTACAGGGGCGTATCTGCCATAGGAAACCTGATGAGTGGGTGTAAAGTCTCCATTATAAAGTTTAGGCTGTCAGCTGATAGCCCGAAGGAGCTTACGTGTGGGTGCTGATCTACATTGTCTCTACATTGATATACTGACTTATATTCGACCAACCAAGAATCCCAGGTGACACGTTATCAGCTGGGACCTCTGACATTTCATCCTAAGAAAATAGTTCCTATCAAAATAAAATATAATTATATGGGGCATGATGAAAACAACAGCTCCTCATAACAAATGACAATCACTAGCAACTATTAAAGTGTTAGTCTGTGAATACACCTACAGGAACTCTATATTAACATATATTCATAGGACCAAGAGTCCATATTTTTAGTTACAGCATTATATGTAAATATATTTCCTCATTTTCAAAGACCTGTCCAAAAGAAGTTGACGGGACAGGCAGATTAAATTGTATAAAGAAAAAAAAAAACATTCAAATTTTAAAAGAAAACTTTAACCACCGTCTTATTCATTTTCTTTTAGTGAGTTAAAGTGTATTGTGTTGATGTACCATCATCTTCATTTCACCCCTAGACACTAGAGACATCATACACCAGCCACTAGAATCAAAATACGGACTGTGTGAGATCTAGGGAGGTAGCGTTAGGTTTCCTGATACAATATATCATCATCATCTTCATTATTTTTATAGTCAGGGACCTACATGTGCTTGACCTCACACAGTTAACACAGACACAACTATCTTTCTTGTTAGGTATAACATCTTAACCTCCCCAGCAAAAATTACATTTGCTACAACGACACAGCGACCTCTCCGGTCGGTAGCTAGAAACTCAACTAACTTTCTCCTTCCAAGTCACATGACCAAAACGGGTTTTAAATTTGTGTCAGGGTTGTCACTCTTCAGCGTGACGAACTTAATATTATGTCACACATATATACTGTGACATACATACATATATATATATATATATATATATATATATATATATATATATATATATATATATATATATATATATATTATATATATATATATATATATATATATATATATATATATATATATATATATATATATATATATATATATATATATATATATATATATATATATATATATATACAGTAAGGAATCAGCAACTGGACCAGACAGTTGCCTTCACATACCTAGGATACATAGTAACACCAGACGGCGGAGCAAGCAAAGACATCAACAACAGAATGAACAAAGCAAGAACAGCCTTTTTTAGTCTAAACAACATCTGGAAGTCCTCTCAGTACAGCACAAGTGCAAAATTAAGATTATATAAGAGCTGTGTGCTTTTTGTGCTTCTCTATGGCGCGGAGAGCTGGAGAGTTACAGAGAAGGAAATGTCGAAATTGTCCTCTTTTCACACAACATGTCTAAGAAAAATTCTCCGAATCTTTTGGCTGAATACCATCATCAACCAAGATCTGCTTACTCGGAGCAAGCAAGAGGACATGCACACCATCATAGCTGGCAGACGCTGGAGCTGGGTTGGCCATGTCCTCAGAAGAGACCGCGATGCCATCACAAGAACAGCTATGCTATGGACCCCTGAAGGAAAACGAAAGAGAGGTTGATCAAAAACAACTTGGCGGAGGACTGTGGAGGCTGAGATGCAAAGAATGAACCAGAGTTGGGGCACTGTACGAAGGATGGCCACCGACCGAGCAAAGTGGAATAAATGTGTTGTTGCCCCTACAAGACGCCACTAGGCGTGATGGCCACTGACTGCTTTTACGGTCGGCGGCTAAGGATAGAAGAAGAAGAGTATCAATGATAAACCCAGTGGATATCATGAAAGGAGATAGAAGTGAGTGCAATAACTACACAGGCATCTCTCTTCTTAGTATTGTTAGTGAGGTTTTTTGCCAGAGTCATCTTAATGCGACTACACAAGTTAGCTGAGCGCATATATCCAGAGTCACAGTGTGGATTTCGAGCTGGTGGATCAACAACAGACATGATATTTTCTCTCCGCCAGCTTCAGGAAAAATCCAGAGAGCAGAAAAGAACTTTATATATCGTCTGTATAGAGCTCACAAAGGCATTTGACCTAGTTAGTAGGGATGGACTCTTCAAAATCCTCCTGAAAATAGGCTGCCCTGCTAAATTGCTGAAAATGATTAAGTCATTTCATGAGGACATGAAGGGAACAGTCCAGTATGCTGGAAGCACATCACAGCCTTTTGACATACGCAGTGCTGTTAAACAAGGCTGCTTTCTGGCTCCAACCCTCTTCGGGATCTTCTTTGCCTTACTCTTGAAACATGCATTCAGAGATGCAACTGAAGGAATATGCCTTCACACTAGGTCAGATGGCCGTCTGTTTAATCTCGCAAGGCTGAAGGGAAAAACAAAAATCAGAAGGGTCACTATAAGAGACTTGTTATTCGCTGATGACGCTGCAGTCGTCACTCAAAGCCAACAGGAGCTTCAGAGCTTTATGAATCGCTTCACCCAAGCATGCAAGGACTTTAGCCTCACAATAAGTCTAAAGAAAACAAATGTGCTGAGTCAGGATGTGGGTGCTGCACCAGTTATCACTATCGATAATTATGAATTGGCAATGGTGCACCACTTCACATACCTGGGGTCTACCATTACTGACACTCTTTCTCTGGATACAGAAATTTACTGCCGCATTGGCAAAGCTGCAGCTACCTTTGCCCGCCTCACATCGCGTGTTTGAGGAAACTTCAAACTCACAATGAAGACCAAAGCTGCGGTACATAACGCCTGCGTCACCAGCACACTTCTATATGGTAGCGAGACATGGACAACCAATGTTAAGCTCAATACCTTCCATCTACGGTGTCTACGCCACATCTTCGGCATTTCGTAAAAATATAAACTGAAAAATGTCGAGGTGTTGTCACGTGCCGGCCTTCAAAGCATGTATACACTGCTTAGACAGCGCAGACTACGCTGGCTTGGCCATGTCCACCGCCTGGAAGATGGTCGCATCCCGAAAGATATCTTCTACGGACAACTGGCAGATGGCAAAGAACAGTTGGGCGACCGCAGCTGAGATTCAAAGATGTGTGCAAGAGAGACAAGAGGGCACTGGACATAAATCCAGCAAACTGGGAGGATGAAGCTGCCGATAGCACCAAATGGCGATACTATCTGCCGCGCCACCTCAGTTTGGGTGAAAAGAAGCCCACACAACAAACAGAAGAGAGGAGAAAACGTTGAAAGGAGCAATAGGAAAATAATCAGCTGACGGCTGTCACCTCAGGGGCGCATTCACATAGTCAATTATGACTGAAGGGGCTGTCATTATTATTATTATCATGAAAACCATCGTTAATTCAGGTAATCTGATGAAAAATGTGTGGCTGAACAGCGGAAAACGACTTTTGCCTGATTTAAACATGTTTAAATATACATATGAACTTATTAACATAATAATATAATAAATATGTATACCATAATATCACTAGCATCCACTCCCTACTCCACTTGGAGCCTGGCGCTATCTCTGCTTTTGGTTCCTGTGAGAGAACCTGCATGAAGCAGTCACCAGCGCTTGCTGTGGTGGTTTATGAATATATCAGTTTTATGTGCTGAGGTTGTCAGCCTCGTATAACCTGTACAACCATCAGCAAGTTAAACATGTCAAATGTAAAATAAAAAAGGATACAATGTATGTTACAACTTACCCCGAATCGGGTTATAATTTACAGACGTCTGGCACAGGAAGACTTCCGAATATTGTCAGGCCACAGGATCTGAGGCCTTCTTACATGTAGTTAGGGTATTAATGTTTGTGATAATCCCAATATCACTGCGTATCTAGGTTTCGAGTCTTTGTGGTTTCCAGTATTATAAGTTCAAGTTTTCTTCCTGATTAATTTTAGTAGATCCTCATTACTTGGTCCAATTCTCTTTATTGGAATCCTTTTTTCTTCGATCCTGGCTTATCTGAAGGTGTCGTCTTGACTCAATGGAACATAGTGCCAGAGTCTAAACTTGTGCTACAATAAAAGGGACCTTTCGCCCACGCTCTCTCAGCTTTCTACGTGGTGAAAGTCACTAATCAAACGTCGTCTAGATTAATATATTTTGGATAGACCAAACAGATTTGAATAGCTGACTGGGGACCCAAAGATGCAGCAGTAGAGAATGCAGTCAGCGACCCATAGCTTCACTGCTTGCATCAGAGTCAGCGAACCAGAGCTGACTAAGACCCTACTCCACCTCCACGTGGTGGTCCTGGAAACAGTCTGCATCACTGCAGTCTGGCTGAGAGAGTAGGGATCGCAGAGGGAAGACAAACCCTGTCCCAAAAACTGCCGTGCTGAAGTCGGATGTGTCGACCGAAAGGTGCAGATATCACAGCTCCGGCGTAAACAGACACAACGCAACCAACGTCCTTTTCAGGACGAACGAGGAAGAAGAAGAAGAAGAAGAATAGCTGACTTAAGTATATATCTTCTCCCCCCTTCCTTCTCATGACAACCAGCAAGTTCAAACTTCCCCCATATGCTTGCAACTTATGATATAACCTCAGTTTAAATGGTTATCATACATGTTGACAAACACGAGTGTCCATCCCTGGTAGGTTACATAATAATTCTGCCACGCCGAAAATACATTCAAAGTGTATCTTTCGATTAACCATACCAGACGTATGGGTGCCAAGCGTGGTGTGTTTGTTTTACCCAGGTAAGGCAGATTTATCTGTCTGCTCCCAGCTGGGTTTCTTAACGTTATCTTTACCCAGGATAGATCATGCGAAAATAACAACGCGAAATCTGAGTCATGAATTCCATTATGAGAGAAAATACGGGAAAGGAAGAAATAACTGGAAGGGACAATATGGAGAAAAAGACTGGCAGAACACGAAAAAATGAAGGACACGGTCATTTCGTAACAAGAGTGAAAAAAGAGAAATAAGAAAATATATAATGAGCAAGGGAGACCTGCAACAGACAGATCCGGAGAGGAACGAACGAACGAACGAACTTTATTTTCAAAGGGTTTAGAATTGGGCACGCAGGCCCGTCCAACATTCAGGAACACTAGCTAGAGTCTTATACTTCAGACCTTCAGAATAAACTCATAGAAAAAATAATTAACGAAGAAAAAAGAGCAAAGAAACAGCAACTAACGCCAACAGTTATAAAAAAAAAATAACTAAAAGGACCCAGCAGCAAATATTACGATTAGAACAGAATAATTAGAAATATCATTTACGAGTCTTTAGTGACGTCACTATCAGAAGCATAAACCTTTAACAGATTAATGCCAGGCCTTTCTCTAATATGCCATCAGTTTACTCCTTCCCATGTCATCTTCAGCCACTCTTTAGTGACACCAAAGTAGAAGTTTGCCTGTCCAACACTTTCCTCAATTCTCATCATCCTCATTCATTGGGGAGTGTGTGTGGAATAATACGATTGCAGCAAACACACATACACTGTGTTAGAAAGGTTCAATCCAGCATGAGGGAATAAATTGTCTCACACTGTGGAAAACAGTGGAACGAAAGGTGAGGAGAACACGTTAGCATTGAATAAGAAAACAGTAAGAAAAACAAGTGATAACATTACAAGACAGCCACTCCACGGTGAATATAGAGGGAGACAACGAATACACAAGGAAAAGAGAACTGGAGACAACATAAACGGAATAAAGATGACAAGCCAAGACATGGATAGCACAGGACTAGAAGGCGTCGTCTGCTTTTATTTGAAGATCTATACTCCAAGAGTGAGCTAAAAGATATTTATTGATTGACAAAGGAGAGGACGTGTGTGGTGCTAGTCAATGAGGTCCATTTTTTGAAGTACCGGAATATTGCTGATGTATGAGAAGTGATGGTGACAGACGAGCAATCGCCTTATTTTTCGCTCCATCAGACCAGTCCAGCGCTGATTAAATACGTCACAGAACTTTTCCTCGCCCTCGGAAGGCTAACGTTTAACTCTCTGGGCGAGGGGTGTAGAGGGGATGAGGTGTCGCTCAAAGGTACCTCTTGTAGCGGAAAGCAGACCTCTATATGAACCAGGCATTTATTTATAGCTTCAAAAGTTATGTAGCTCATAGCAACGTATCCACCGCAAGAGACAATTTCGGCTTGTGGGATCAATAATGGAACAATTTTTATCTTTACTTCCGAAGAACATTTTAAAAAAATATATATATTATACACATGATGTCAATAACATCAAACATAAACTAGAACGATACATAATAATATAATTAAACATGTATATATCTATGCATGTCTTCAAGTCCAACACAAAAATAAGAATCGTCAAATCATATGTTCCTGGAGTTCGTATACTATGCCGAGATCCTCCTTATATGATCAAAGTTAGGAGAACGAAGAACTGACGGAGTTGTCCGTCTGCAATGAAGATGGTCCTTAAAAACCAAATCAAACCAAAGATACGGTCACCACTGTAGAACCGATGACAAGAACCAGATCAAACCAAAGATACGGTCACCACTGTAGAACCGATGACAAGAACCAGATCAAACCAAAGATACGGTCACCACTGTAGAACCGATGACAAGAACCAAATCAAACCAAAGATACGGTCACCACTGTAGAACCGATGACAAGAACCAGAGAAGTGCCCGTGAAACAAGAGGTGAGAGAAAGACGATGAAGTCATCCTGTCACGTGCTATCAGCTCAAGGTATGTCAATATCTTCCTCATCATTTTCATTTATATCTCCAGTTCTCTTCTCCACGTGTTTTCGGTCAAGCCATGTTTCTTTTACTTTAGGGATTCTAGAAAAAGGATTTCCTGGTAATGGTGTCAACATGCTTCCTCAATGTGTGTCCTATCCATCTTCAGCGTCTTCTTCTAATGTCTTGTTCTACTGGCACTTGTCTAGTTCTTGTCATCAGTTCCACATTAATGATCTAGTCGTACCATTTCAATCCTTCTTTTCTACGCAAGAACCCATGTATTAACATTTGTTTCTTCTTGGTTGTTGTTTTTGTTTTTCTCCATGTTTCAGAGCCATACAATAGGACTGATTTAGCATTTTAGTTGAAGATTTTTAGTTTTGTGTTAGATTTGATTTCTTTTGATTTTCATATAATTCCGAATACAACGAAATCTCCTTTTGTCTTTTGTATCCTCATTTTGATATTTGCCCCTCTAACTTTGTTTACATTACTACGTTTAGATTTCAGCTCTAATTCTGTTTTATTTGTACTACTCTTCTTTATCTCCGTATATTTCTTCTCCTAGGCACCGTTTTAGTTCGTGCATTCTGTTTCTTTGCCTTATCTTTCAGTTCTGTCTATTTTTATTGCAACCAATGGAGTCTACTCTCGCCCGGTTCTGAAAACCGACACTCGTGAAGCTAAACATTAGAATCAGACACTGATACTCACAGAATATTTAGCTACTCACGGCCGTCCATGTTTGTCCAGCAAATACTGCCATGACGTCCGTGAAAAGCGCCAGCTTGCTACACTCGGAAATTCTGTTTTGTTTGATGGTCAGTGCCAAATTGTGCTAAGAAACCAGGCTTGCAGACGATGGTATCCTGCTGTTCAAGAAGGAAAATATTATGTTGATATTGTTGTCTTGCCCATACTTTAACACTGCTTTTTTTACTGTATTTCTTTTATTTATCAATTCATTCTTTCTTCTTTTAGTTTTTTTTTTAAATTCATCCTATTCAGTATTGGCACTGCTCTGTATCAGAAATCCTAAAAAATAGGCATCTTCAATTAACAAGTTAAAAGTAGTTTCAAGGCAGATTCGGCGTAGGGGAGTGAAGTGTCAGAGACTTCACTGTACTAGATCCAGCTTTATGAGGTGATGTGACCAGTTCGCTTTCTCACTGCCTTCGCCTTCCCTAACTTATTAGCAGAGTCAGGTACACTCTTATAGCTGTTTAGACTGGAACCTGACACTACCAGGTTTCTACCCTTAAACCCGGTAACTGCGACGGGAGAGGAATGAACTCTAACCACTCAACCCATCTGACGCTCTCTCCTCAGCTTACCATAATTTAATTTCTACAATTTTTCCATGAACTTTCATTGACAATACAAAAGCTCAAAATTGTGCAATGAAAATTAAATTATACTTTTAATGGCGCAAGAATCTGCACCTAAAAAAACAAAACATGTATGCTTATAACCGTTTTCGCTGTCTCATGTTGCAATGAGAGTCCGATTGAAAGAGTGGTTAGACCGCTGGTCTCTCCCGTGCCAGGTTGGATTCATGGTACCGAACACCCTCCAGTCTACCCATGTTGTAAATGGGTACCTGCCTTTACTCTTGAGTTAGGGAAGGAAAAGGCAGCGAGGAAGGAAACTGGTCACCTCACGTCTTCATGCTGAACCTAGTATAATGAAGTCTCTAACACTTCACTCCCCTACGGCTGTTTCTGCTGTGGGGCTTTAAAAAAAATGTTGCAACAGTTCCTAAGTTGTTTCTGTAAAGTTTGTACTTTGAATACTACCAAGACCCTTGCCTCGAGCACTCAGCTCATATTTCCATCTAACCGTGTATGCATATGTTGTTTCAAGCTGACGGCCATTAATCAATGGCCAAAAAATGAACGAAGAGTATTTGTAGAGAGTTGTCGCGGCCCATACTCGATCATCACGAGAACCATGTACAACAAGATAATGAATGCTGATTTGATATTGCGAAAGTGTGAGCATTTGAATGACTGGGTAGACACATGTAAGACAGAGGAGTTTAAATTTTAGGGAAAAACACAATGATGAGGTTCAAAGGGTTAACAACTCAGCTGTAAGCATGCATGAATACAGAAAGTGTCGTGCTGTAATGAATCAGCAGTTAATACTTTGAAAAGTTTCCTTGCCGCCCGATCTTTCTAACTCATTATCGTACATGTATGAGCGTTGAGTAGCAGAGCAATTAGAGCGTTGTTTTCTAGAGGTAAAGTTACCGGGTTTGAAACTTGGTAGCGTCACGGTCTAACCTAGTCAGCTGCAAATGGGTATCTGACTGTTTCTACTAAAGAAATAACTAATATAGAATGTAAAGGCAACAAGGAATTGAACCAGTCACACCACCTCATCAAGCTGAGACCCAACGTAATCAAGTTTCTACTAAAGAAATAACTAATATAGAATGTAAAGGCAACAAGGAATTGAACCAGTCACACCACCTCATCAAGCTGAGACCCAACGTAATCAAGTTTCTAAAATATCAATCCCTTACAGCAGTATCTGCTACAGGACTGCTTTTTATTTTGCGTTTTTTACTCATTCGTTCGAGTACTAACTTTTTCATTGTGTAATCTGTGCAAAATAGTATGGCGCTCTCTCTTACAAACCTCTACATCTCACGGAAGGATATATAATACACTGTTTTTAATGTCTTGATTTTTTTATTTCATATGTATTTATCTCCATCTCATTCTGTCCTCTTCTATTTCCAGTCCCCACTAATATTACGTTTGGGTAGTTTATTGTTCAGTTTCGTTTTTTAGTTTCTTAGTATGTCTTGTGTACATCCGGTGGTGGCAGTTATTTCCTTTTCCGGGCACGCTCGTCCGTTCGCGGGCAGCAAAAGTGTTAGGACTTCGATGCCTTCAGGGAAGTACCTAGGTTTAATTTTTATATGTATTTAGGTTCTTATGTGTCCTATCTAGCCTTCACTTTCTTTCCTTTCCCTGACGAAGGCCTTGTGGCCGTAACGTTGGCTATTTTCTTTGTCTTTTGTCCTCGTAAGACGAATCGATTCTTTTCACATCCATCCACCTC
>JAMPIV010017861.1:500000-527500 GCA_024509875.1 Oreohelix idahoensis
TACTACTACAACAGCTTTTACTACTACTAGAACTACAACAACAACAACTACTACTACTACGACTACTACAACAACAACAACAACTACTACTACTACAACAGCTTATACAACAACAACAACTACTACTACTATAACTACTACAACAACTTCTACTACTACTACTACTACTACTACTACTACTACTACTACTACTACTACTACTACTACTACTACTACTACGACTACGACTACTGCTACAACAACAACAACTACTACTACGACTACTACAACTACAACAAAAAGAACAACAACAACAACTACTACTACTACAACTACTATTACTACTACAACTACTACTACTACTACTACAACTTGTACTACTACAACTATTGCTACAAAACTACTCCTACTACAACAACTTCTACTACTACTACTACTACAACTACTACTATTACGACTACTGCTACAACAACTACTACTACGACTACTACTGCTACAACAACAACTACTACAACAACTTCTACTACTATTACTACTATTA
Source organism: Oreohelix idahoensis (assembly GCA_024509875.1). NCBI lineage: Eukaryota > Metazoa > Mollusca > Gastropoda > Stylommatophora > Oreohelicidae > Oreohelix > Oreohelix idahoensis. Next base: position 500,521 of record JAMPIV010017861.1, read on the forward strand.
CAACTACTACTACAACAACAACGTCTACTACTACAACTACTACTACAACAACTACTACTACTACAATAACTTCTACTATTACTACTACTACTATTACTACTACTACTACTATTACTGCTACTGCTACGACTACGACTTCTACTACTACTACGACTACTACTACTACAACTACTACTACGACTACGGCTAATACTACTACTACTACAACAACTACTACTACTACTACAACTACGACTACTGCTACAGGATCTGTTAAAAATCTATGAAAGAATAAGACTACTGCACCCTCAGGCATGTCGTATAAAGGTCTAATATGAGGTTGTGCATGGAGCTGGCAAATCTCATCATGTAAAACAAATGACAGCAGAAACCATCACTGCAAGAATATGTGAATGTTTGTTGCACGCTTCTAGTAAGTAGACCAGCTGCAGCTGTAGCTCTATGTTATGTAAGGAGCAAAACGTAAAATTATGATGGTGATGATGCTGATGATGATGACGCTTAGTATGATGATGTTGATGATAATGATAATTGATGATAGCAATGACAATGAGTACATAAGCCTTTCCTGCTTTCTTACATCTCAGTGAATTGATGACTTCTTCTGTCATCACTGATGGTCCATCATCGTTGTTTCTAATTGTAAACTGTTCCTTTCTTTGATTATTGTGTGAGTCTGTGACGATACGGTTGTGCAATCTCATGTCCACTCCGGCATGATTGCATTACATTCCCGTGCGAGTGATATTTTCTTATTTTGCTCTCTCCTGTCATTATTGTGTGGCATATTTTATGGACCATTATTTACTTTCTATGCTGGATCTAGAAGGGTGAAGTCTCTAACACTCCACACCCCTACGGAAGTATCGGCGACTATCCCTATGTTTGCACAAGACGGGAGATAATGAGGTAATCGCTTCCGATGTACGTTCTGTATCGAGATTACAAATAAATCTGTGTGGAAACTCAAGATTTGCAGACGATAACTTCGGGGCAGTATCAGTGCACAACATTTGCTTGTGAAGATAGCACAAGATGCCGGCGGAAGTCTGACCTAACGATACGAAGAGGTCACGCGTGGATATTAAATTTAATATTTTTAAACACGTGAGGGTATTTTTTTAATATGATGCACCCTTACCCACGTAGTGCTGAACGAGATTCGATTGGATTGGTTGATTTGAGAAACCGGAATATACAATGTATGTCATTGGAAAATTAGGCGGAAACACAGCTGGAATTTGAACTAAGGATTGTGAGACATAATGTAGTGAAATCAAAGTCAGTACACACACTGCAGCGCAAACGTCAGACTAGCGACTCATAAAAGCCAGAAAGAAAAAGAAGACATTGGACTTCGAAATTCGACAACTATAAGTAACAGATCGAGTATTGGGCAACTTAAGAATTTACAAGTAAACCCGCATTTTTAATACAAGACTGGAAACTTAGGAATTTGATCACAAGTCATAGAGGAATTAAACAAAAGTATTCCCAGGCAGTGATTTCGTAGAACATCCTCCGTCAAAGGAGTTAACTAATTTCCCAGACCAAGTCATAGAGGAATTAAACAAAGGTTATCCCAGGCCAGTGAATTCGCAGAACACCCGCCATCAGAGGAATTAACTCTAATTTCCAGACCTAAGTGGTTTCGAAGCATCTAATACAGAGCTGTCCAGTTAAATCTGTGCAAGGAGATTGTGTATTCGGTAAATTTTGGGGTAAGTGTAAACGATTGATTTACTAATGTAAATTTTACAGGTTTCTTGCTAAGTGGTTATGTATGAGGATGGCAGCCTCAACATATGAAAACAGTATATGCATGAACCACTACTGCAATAGCTGGTGATTGTTTCTGACTAGTCATGCGAAAATCAGACAGCAGAGGTGACCCCAAGAATCCGACTGGAGCAGTAATGAGTGAGGATTACATCATGTGTGCCTCAAATGTAGCATATCATTTTTGAGATGTATGTAACTCGCTAATATTAATTCTGGCACACATCATATTCTCACTGTCCAGACACATTTTACCCGTTAATCCTCAGAGTAATATTGGTGAATTTTAACCATCTTCTCGAAGTTACGTTGTGCGTGCTCAAGAATTAAATTCTTCTGAGAGTTTAACATTGGTTGTCGGACAACGGGAACTTGAGCCTGTTAGAGTGCTCCGAACAAATGTACTTAGCAGAAGGCATTTGTTTTTCTATTTATCTGAAAATCGTGGTTACAAGCTATCCGACGATTTGTGGTACTAACGCCGCTAGTGTGAGAGAAAAGCATCCACCCTAACCTCCTACAGTGGACGAGAGTCTGGAGAAGGCTTTCGTCATCACAGAATTGATGAACCACAGCTGCAGGACTCAGCTAGAGGTTAAGTTCTCGTAAAATAGGAGAAAGCAACGTACTTTTGATAAATCATCACCTACGTCTCCGTGACGAAAACTTTTATCTAAATTTCACCAATCTTTCCATATTTGTTTTAACTGTTAAAGACTAATTCGTTATTAAAATTGTTACACGTTGTTTTAAAACTAAACAATCATAGTCGCTTCAGTTTTATATGTATGAAAGCAAACGTATGAGCCAGAATATTTAATATATATATATATAAATACTTAGACATATATTTACCTCTGAACAGAGCTATACCTTATAAGAGGGATTTCGTTGGATTACACCAACGGGGTGGGGGCTTGAATGGGATAAACCATTGCTTAAATCCTTCGCAAAAGGCGACGGACTAGATATAATGCATTAACAATTGTTCAGTCCAATGCAACTTTGTTCGCGACTTCTGTAAATATCTTGTGAATGTTCCATTAAATTAGAAGTGTCATTAATCTTCTATCTACATCTCTGCCCAGAGTAATCTTGCGCGCAGGTAGATACCTTGGAAGCCAATATTAGATACTCTTGAGTTTTGGTCACTGTTGGACCACTACTGCAAAGCAGGGGAGGCAATCCGTGACAAAGTCCATAATAAACTCTAGCCATCTTTCCATTTTTTTCTCCTCGTATACGATGACCTTTGCCTTCTTAAGTTTTTAAACGACCTCTTGATTTACAAATTATGTTTCATGTGAGGTCTCAAATTGTTTTATACAAAGGTTGCGCTTTGACTATGGGCCTGGTTTCACATTTCTTCTGTTTCATCAGTAACAATCTGGCTATTATTTGCGGCATTTAGTGACTGAAGTTTTGCTTTTCTCAATGGTTTTCACACTCCATTGCTGTGATCAAGTATTATATTAACCTACAAATTGCAGTTTTTTATGTTATATAATTGACCTGTAAGGAATTGCCGTTCTATAGTAATTGTACATTGGTTTAGCAGAGAAAGAACAGAGAAAGAACAGAGAAAGAGTAGAGAAAGAGTAGAGAAAGAACACACGGAGAAGAGAACTGGAGATAGACATGGCGGGGATGAAGAAGACATGGAAATACTTTGAACTGATGGCACGTGACAGACTTGGCATAAGTTTGTTGAGGGCCTATGCTCCGTGGGAAGTTGAAATATGATCAATGAATGAATAAATGAATGAATGAGCAGGGAACACATACACATTAGTCTATATTCTTGTGGGTTTATTTTAACTTAAAACACAGACTTAGTTGTGCATATGTGACCGGGGAAGGAAGGGAACGGTACTAAAAGTCAAGGCTAGTGTGACAGTGTAGATCGTGATAGTGGTTTTTGTGGAAAGGAATGTAAATCTGTATATCACTTGAGATAAGGGAAATAATCCCAGGAGTTTCCTTATTGTGTTTCTTCTGGTAAATACTGGTTATACACCAGAGATAATAATTCCAGAAGGGAGGAACAAACCAGGTAATTAGTAGAGGTCGTAAGAGCCTTGATGGATCCGAATTTTATCTTGAAGGGTTGAATATAATCGGCAACTCAAACAGTCAAGTGAAACTTCAGTAGAACAGATCACTTGAAAGATCCGAATAGTTATATAAAAGGTGTACTTTATTCAGTTTCGTTTGAGGAAAATGATGCTGTGGCAGTTCGATAAGAATTTCTGGTGGGGGATAGCAAAACTGCCAGCTTTAGCCTCCAAGGCGAAAGGCTTACGGAGTTTCTCATATACTGTAGTCGTTTTGTTACCTCTGTGGAAATCCTAACAAAATGAAAATTCGATTCGAGACTTAAATTATAACTAAATCGAACTTACGTCCTGTGGAGTGAACCACAAATATAATCGTGGCAGGGGTTAGTGCTGGGTCACTTAACTGTCCTGGGTGGTAGAAGATCTCTAGTTGGATATTAGTATCCAAACCGTAGGAGTCAAGGGCTTTTTCGTTCAATAGTAGATGTAGCGCCTGGTTGCTCCAAACCTAAACTAAAGAACGCCCTATGTTGATTTGACTCTAGCATTGAGTTACTGTCTCAAGCTTTCTTTCTGTCTCTAAGATGCATCAGTTTTTTTATACTTGTCTGGTGCTATGGCTTGCCAGAGGAAGTATTTCTCATTAGAATTAAGACCGGAAACCTTCTAAAATTGGTCTTGGGGGCTAGTGAACTGTTGAAATAATCTTTAACCTAACTAACTACGAATCCTCTAGTCTAAAATTATTGTTTCTATGTGATGATGACCAACCATTGTTTAAAGTTCTCTCTAATCTAAATGTTTTCCGGTCTGACTTGTATGGAGGCCACACAAGGTTTGATGACATCATGGGTTTATGTGTGTCATGACTGATGTCATTGATTCTTGACTAGTGGTTTATTTATCTAACTAGTCATTCATAAAATACTTTACTACAAGGCTAATAGTTGTAGCTACTTAATAGCCTACCCTGTTACATATATTTAGTTGTTGTATTTCCCTCTAAATAACAAATGAAATTTGATAAATTATTACAGAAGTAAATTTATTACATTTTCGTCATTAAATCTCATTACCATAGTTACGTCCACATATTTTCCTAAATAAGAAGACCGTAGATATTCACAGAGCATATATAAATGGGCTGTGTGTAGTTCCAGGGGGTCCCTGAAGAAACAAACAACAAGAATAGGACTACTCCACCCTGTGGCATGTCGTACATGGCAACTAATATGAAGTTGTGCAACGGACTGGCAAACTCATTATGTAAAACAAATTGTCATTGTAACCACCGCTGCAGTATCATGACAATGCTTGGTATATGCTTCCTGCATGGAGACCAGCTACTGTGGAGGTTTAATGCGCTGTTAGAAACACACAGGAAAATGATGATACATAAATGTATACTTCGCTTTCTTAACAATGTTGTGTTTCAAGCAGTAACGTTTACGACTAAACTGTTTTCTGATACATAAATGTATACTTCGCTTGCTTAACAATGTTGATGTTTCAAGCAGTAACGTTTACGACTAAACTGTTTTCTGATACATAAATTGTATACTTCGCTTTCTTAACAATGTTGATGTTTCAAGCAGTAACGTTTACGACTAAACTGTTTTCTGATACATAAATTGTATACTTCGCTTTCTTAACAATGTTGATGTTTCAAGCAGTAACGTTTACGACTAAACTGTTTTCTGATACATAAATGTATACTTCGCTTTCTTAACAATGTTGATGTTTCAAGCAGTAACGTTTACGACTAAACTGTTTTCTGATACATAAATGTATACTTCGCTTTCTTAACAATGTTGATGTTTCAAGCAGTAACGTTTACGACTAAACTGTTTTCTGATACATAAATGTATACTTCGCTTTCTTAACAATGTTGTGTTTCAAGCAGTAACGTTTACGACTAAACTGTTTTCTGATACATAAATGTATACTTCGCTTTCTTAACAATGTTGTGTTTCAAGCAGTAACGTTTACGACTAAACTGTTTTCTGATACATAAATGTATACTTCGCTTTCTTAACAATGTTGATGTTTCAAGCAGTAACGTTTACGACTAAACTGTTTTCTGATACATAAATTGTATACTTCGCTTTCTTAACAATGTTGATGTTTCAAGCAGTAACGTTTACGACTAAACTGTTTTCTGATACATAAATGTATACTTCGCTTTCTTAACAATGTTGATGTTTCAAGCAGTAACGTTTACGACTAAACTGTTTTCTGATACATAAATGTATACTTCGCTTTCTTAACAATGTTGTGTTTCAAGCAGTAACGTTTACGACTAAACTGTTTTCTGATACATAAATGTATACTTCGCTTTCTTAACAATGTTGATGTTTCAAGCAGTAACGTTTACGACTAAACTGTTTTCTGATACATAAATTGTATACTTCGCTTTCTTAACAATGTTGACGTTTCAAGCAGTAACGTTTACAACTAAACTGTTTTCTGATACATAAATGTATACTTCGCTTTCTTAACAATGTTGATGTTTCAAGCAGTAACGTTTACGACCAAACTGTTTTCTGATACATAAATGTATACTTCGCTTTCTTAACAATGTTGATGTTTCAAGCAGTAACGTTTACGACTAAACTGGTTTCTGATACATAAAATATGACCTGGTTAAACAATTTTTAAACAAGAGACGTTTGTGCTGTAACTATTTCATGCAGAACTACTTTTTCAAAATTGTTTTTACTTTGAAAAATGACTTATTTAAAAGAAAATAAAGTTGCATTTTTATTTTCATTGCTTTTTTAATCCTTAACAAATATTTAAAAAAAAAAGGTAAAAGATCCCGTTACACACCCACTGAGGCATATTGGGAATATGGTGTTAGGCCCATATTTTCTTGACCATCGGGTGATGTGGTCTGCATCACGCCGGCCGCCTTAACCTTCCCAGAGTTGCTCTGGTACCCAATTCATGAGGCCGGGTCGACCCAGAGCCGTTTGCGGTCTAAAAAAATTTCACCTCAACTGGGGATCGAACCGTGCACCACCGAGCTAGGAAACCAGTGCACTAACCACTGTGCTACCGTGACTCTATTAACAAATATAACCTGTTTAAAATTAAAACAGAAAAAAACACATGTTTATGTTGGTTCACAGTAGGACTTTTTATTGTGTTGTTGTTTCTGATTACTGTAAAGAGTATTATACAGTTACAACAATTAGCTGTAGAATTAACATTACAATAGATTTCAAAAAAATAAAATAATGCGAAATCAGTATGTATTACTCGTATTTACAGTTTACGAACATATACAGGTTTACCTCACTTGTACGCTTGCAATTACATGTGAAAAAAAAAAAAAAGTTGCACATAAAATTATTGTGTGCGAGTCGAGTTGCCTCATCAAAATTTATTGGAAACACTGACTGAGAGTATGTCCTTTCCATCTCCATTTTATCTCTGTACTCTCCGGCTGTATTGATTATTGCATAGTTCTCTCCCACACGTCCATGTTTCTTATTACATCTGGCTATATGATACGGGGGATGCGACAGAGGCTGAAGGGGGGTTGGTCTGTGGTGTCTATTCTGGATTTGCTTCTGGTGTTATCCTATTCGTATGATTGTATTTTATCTTTGGCTATTGAGATTTGTTATTTTGGTTTCAAACACGACTCTGCTACGTTCTTTCGGTCTACTTTTTCAATTTACTTTTTATCATCATTTCCCAACTTACTCTATCATGCTTCCAATGTATTCTATACTTTTTTTTTCGGTGTACTCTATCATTCTTCCACTGTACTCATTCTTCCAGCTTATTCTATCATTCTTCTAGTGTAATCTATCGCTCTTCAAGAATACTGTATCATTCCTCCAGTGTACTCTATCACTCTTCCATTGTACTTTATCATTCTTTCTTTCTTCCCGTTTCTTCTGTCATTTTTCTAGTGTACTTTATCATTACTCCAGTATACTCTATTTCAGCTGCTTTTCTTACTCTGTCAGGGACACAAAGGAGTATAATACAATAATAATATGCAAGCTTTCAAGTTCTGTGGTTAGAGCCAGTGTAATATATTAAGTGAAAAGCTCATAGGCTTATGTGAGTGCACACTGTGGGAATATTTGACCAGCTATGCACAACAGGTGAAGGGTGAGCGAAAGATAATCTTTTGCTCTTTCTATAGCGCGTAGTAAGTCAACGTAAAGTGCACTCACCTGCGTTCGTGATACCGCTACCATCAAATCGTTAAGTGATAATCCATGCGCTACATGGTTTAAATATTATTATAATTTAACTTGTCACGTGCGGCTCTGGGGGTCTCTAGTGAGACAGAGAAAAGGACTACTGCTCCGTTATGCTTGTTGTGAAAGGTGATTCATGTGAGGTTCTACATGGGGCTGGAAATCTCATCACGTAAAACACAGTGCTACAGAAACAACCACTGTGTCACCAAATTGGACCGTTCAATTATTCTTCAATTTTCCTCTCTCTCCCCCCTTTCTATTATTTCTCATTTTCGCTGCACAGAACTCTGTACTAGTCATTGTTTCCATTTGTCACACTTCCCTTGGTATGTCTAGACAAGCGTATCGCCCATTCCTGAGAGATTCCTTGTTTGAATTTTATAAATCATTTTAATACAGGAATTGACTGCCCTATGGTAGATGCGAGCATGAAGTGAAACTTTGTTAGATCGTTGCAGGAACTCTACCTTTGTTTGTCATTACGCCTGTGTTAGCTCCGAAAAGTCATTTAATTAATACAGGAAGTGACGTTCATGGTGTATCCTCTATGGTGTAGAGTTGGGCAGACGTGACTATGAATGCAAAGGAAAAATGTCTTCAGGAATTAACTTTTGTGTGTCAGGCAGAGATCTTGTGTGTCCGCACAGCGGATGATGTTAGTGTTGATGGTACTTGTCGTATAGTGGGACTCGTCTCACTGTCCTGCAGTGGGCAGCTAGGTGTTGATGATGCTATGTTAAAACAAATCTTGACGATATAACATCACACGACAGACATATGATGGGATGGAGAACATCTGGCGAAAAGTACTGCACTCAAACAGCGGTGAACAACAAAGATGATGTATATTTACAGATAGTCATCAAATCCGCTGAAATCATAATTCATGCCCAACCTCCCCTATGAGACGGGTCGTCTTCCAAAATAACAATGTTCATAGGCAACTTTTGAAATAAATCTTCTCTCGCTCCATCATTTTTTCTTAAATATAGTCTGACTATGTCTCTAAGATTACTAGCTCATTTACTGTTCTGTTCTTCTGGTTTCCTAACCCTTGATAAGGCCCGTAGGACTGGTGAAACTAATCAATGTTTCTTTGATGTAAGACTGGTCTAACCACCAAGGTTGTTTATTTGTATCAATAGTCACTTGTTCTACGCTGCCCCTAGCTACTGTCTATTGTCTCTACATCTAACACAACATACCTGTTCGTCTTGTAGTCTTGAAAAATTGTTAACACAATCTTGAACTGGCGACATTGTCATTCTTGTCTTTATCTATCATCTATTAAAGGTGGCGTTTGAGCGTCTTGTTGGTTTGGCAAAATAATTTGATACAATACTGTGACCACAGCAACCAACCACCTTCAGTGGCTTGTTCGCCAGAATGCCCCATCCAACATCGCTCGCCACTACACAACCTTTATACATAGCAAACTTGCTATCCTACGCTAAGCGCGTTTCAAAATCAGATTGACTTAATCTTATTCCCGATTTAACATTTCCCCGTTCTCTGCTAAAATCTGTTCACCTTCGCAAAACTTTCTCGTGCGTGTTTATTTTTGATCGCTCACCAAAACCTTTCAAGGGACGTAATTTAAAGTCATCTCCCTTTGCTGATTAAACTCAAAACCCATACAATCTTCTTTAATCTTATTACTAAAACATTACTATGCAAATCAGTCACACCATAATTTAGAACTCACATGAAATACCAAACCAAAACACCAAGCTACATCTCCCAAACGAGGACCTACGGAGTTAACTTCCTTCCCTCAAAACACTCTTCTGCTGATTTCACTTCCCCTTAACAAAGACATATAGTCTATTAACAACTCTATTTAACTTTCTTAAACCATTTTTATGTACTCTCTTTCATTCTTAAAGTCTCAAGCTACCGGTCACAGTCCACTTCGACTTGTGTGGCTTCAAATCGAAATTGGCTTGTTGCGGTGTCTACATGTTCTACCATAGAACTGATCATGTGCCACAGTAACCATCCGGTTACTCAATAATGACATTCACAATATAAAAGACCCGCAACATATATATATATATATATATATATATATATATATATATATATATATATATATATATATATATATATATATATGTACATATACATACACATATATATATATATACATATACATACACATATATATATATATATATATGTGTATGTATATGTACATATATATATATGTGTATGTATATATATATATATGTGTATGTATATATGTGTGTGTATATATATATGTGTGTGTATATATATATATATGTGTATATATATATATGTGTGTATATATATATATATATATATATATATATATATATATATATATATATATATATATATATATATATATATATATATATATATATATATATATATATATATATATACACACACATATATATATATACATATATATATATATATATACACACACATATATATATACACACACATATATACATACACATATATATATATACATATATACACACATATATACATATATATATATACACATATATATATACACATATATATATACATATATACACACATATACTTATTTATTTCTTACGAGTGCCTGAAAACATACCTTTATGTTTGTCTAATATTAATTTACTAATATTAATTTACTGTATTATAATAGCATTATAACATTGCATTTTTTGTGTATTCTATTTGTGGGAAGCAATTACTTTTCCTTTTGTGTATCGACCCCAACGGGGCGCATACAATTTTATTGTGTAATGTATTTAGTGCTAATATTTTATGTATGTCAATGATTTGATTAATAGAACACACTCTTAACGGGAACCACTTGGTTGGACAACCCATATGTTGAGTTGGAAGAAGACATCGAGCAGATTGTTTCTGTCAGCGCACATGCTGAGATGTACATGTAGGCACAAGATATTTTAGCCTATGCGGCTGCAGGCTGATAATTGATAGAGTGGAATTAACAGGATGACAACGCATGTGGATAAAGACAGCACCGAGATTTACTTAGCATAATTATAATACACAAACTAGAATGGGGCATAACAGTTTAGTATACCTTAGTTATGATTGTATTTATTTGCTTGATGTAAAGGTTGTTTTTTTTTTGGTCTTAGTTCCAGGGTACTCCACTGTTCCAGCTGGATCCCAGTCAAGGAATGTAATATTCTCCTCGACCTCACGGTTCCAGTAAGCAGCGAACTACACGAGTTGTCATAACGTACCTGAAATTGCAATCCTCTTCACATAAGCCCTCTAACGGGAATTTAGCTCATGCAGTGTAGAACCAGCAACAGCAAATCTGAAATCGTATTGTGCAGTAGTGGTTTACTAATCGCTGATTTAATATAAGTCAGAGCTTTAGTGGCATCCAATACCTCATCTTAAATGAACAGAGCACAGTATACAAAATAACTAAATTCATCAGCGGAAAACAGGGTGCAAACAATATTACATTAGTAAGAGATAAGCAAGGAAATCTCATCAAGACAGCAGAGGGACAGGAAACGGGATGGGCAGAGCACTTCAGAGAAACTCTGAACAAGGAAATACCAGAGACACAATTGAGTGTTCCTGAGGCTGAAAACGATCTAGATGTAAATACGGACATTCCACGAAGGGAGGAGGTCATCACAGCAATCAAAGGGTTAAAGAACGGTAAAGCTCCGGGCCATGATAACTTAAATGCAGAGCTATTTAAGACAGACCCTGAGCTGGCGGCAGAGCTATTGGAACCGCTGTTTGCACGGGTGTGGAAAGCGGGGACAGCGCCGTCAGAGTGGAGCGAAGGAATGGTTGTCAGGTTGCCCAAGAGGGGAGATCTTTCGGACTGCAGTAATTGGAGAGGAGTCGCTCTTCTCTCGGTTCCCGGCGAAATGCTGGGCGGGATAATTATACAGAGAATTTCAAGGGCGGTGGGCTACAGACTGAGGAAGGAACGGGCGGTATTTGGAGAGAACAGAAGATGTGTAGACCATATATTCACTCTCGGGAACATTATAGAGCAGTGCTCGGAATGGCAGAGACAGCTTTACATAAATTTTGTTGATTTTGAAAAGGCTTTTGACAGCATACATAGGGACAGTTTATGGAAAATACTGAGGGCTTATGGAATTCCAAGCTGCATAGTGTCAATCATAAAAAGCCTCTATGCCAACTTTACGTGTAGTGTTGGGCAGAGCAACCTAACCTTCGAGGTGAAGACAGGAGTACGACAGGGATGCCCCTTATCAACCACTCTATTTTTAACAGTCATAGACTGGGTGATGCGCCAGACGACAGAGGGCAGTCCAAGAGGAGTGAGATGGACCGCGTTTTCGACATTGGAAGATCTGGAGTATGCAGATGGCATTGCACTGCTGGCGCATTCGCATCAACGCGTCCAGGAAAAAACGGATAGACTTAATAAATTTAGCCAGCAGGTGGGCTTGAACATCAATTTAAAGAAGTCTGAGGTCATGACGCTCGATGTGAGCAACCCTGAGCCCATGTCAGTAAGGAATCAGCAACTGGTACAGACAGATACCTTCACATACCTAGGAGGCATAGTGACACCAGACGGTGGGGCAGGCAAAGACATCAACATCAGAATGAATAAGGCAAGAACAGCCTTCTTTAGCCTAAATAACATCTGGAGGTCCTCCCAGTACAGCACAAGCACAAAATTAAGATTATACCAGAGTTGCGTGCTTTCTGTGCTTCTCTGTGGTGCGGAGTGCTGGAGAGTCACAGAGAAGGAGGTGTCGAAATTGTCCTCTTTTCACACAACATGCCTAAGAAAAATTCACCGAATCTTTTGGCCGAATACCATCACCAACCAAGATCTGCTTACTCGTAGCAAGCAAGAGGACATGCATACCATCATAGCTGGCAGACGCTGGAGCTGGGTTGGTCATGTCCTCAGAAGAGACCCCGATGCCATCACAAGAACAGCTATGCTTTGGACCCCTGAAGGAAAGCGAAAGAGAGGCCGACCAAAAACAACTTGGCGGAGGACTGTGGAGGCTGAGATGCAAAGAATGAACCAGAGTTGGGGCACTGTACGAAGGATGGCCACCGACCGTGCAAAGTGGAATCAATTTGTTGTTGCCCTACAAGACGCCACTAGGCGTGATGGCCACTGACTGCTTTGACGGTCGGTGGTTAAGGATCGAAGAAGAAGAAGAATACCTCATCTTGCTCATCTTCACCAGCTGAAATTGAAAGCATCTGACTGTGTGCTTAAACTGAGCGCTCAGGCACAATTAAGTTCAAACCAGCCCAACCGGATTTAAGCATCAAGCACGCATGCCTATTTCATGCGCTGGATAATAGCGCAGCGGACAGCTGTCTTAATTTGACCTCGTCTTGTATACTTCTGGTCAGTCAAAACCCCCGCCCGTATTTGCGGTCAGTGGAAAGACTAAGAGTTAAACCTACAGCTTAAGACACTGTGATAGCGTTGTATCGTACACATACCACCGAAGGATTTATCTCTGGGTTTAGTTATGGATCGGGGCAGAACAGTTGGTTTTGTTCCATTGATGTGTTTCTGTAATTGTTAAATTGTTGTGATTTTGTTGCACTTCTTTTTGTTGTTGTTGGTGTGCTGATACACTTGATATATATTTTCTACTTTCAAGAATTTAATAAATTTTACCTTTTGTTACTGCGCTGTTCGTGACCTTTCTCCATTCAAATTTAGCTCTTACTATATTCTCGATCAGTCTGTAAGAAAGAAGAGAGAGCGGATGATTCGTAAGACTATAAGCGAGTGTGGGCTTGGCAAGAGAGATAGCTGTAATAGCCCTCCTCCCAGGTTGTCATACAGTCATCCTATTTTCACACATTATAAATATAATATATATATATAAATCTGACAGTTCACTTACTTTGTCGATTTCACTAAAATTGTCAAACTCGACAAATATTTCAAAAACCTCCCCCACTCGTGACAGGATGCACTACTCATATTATGTCATTATTTGAATTGACATAAAATATTAGCATTAAATAAATTACCATTAGTTTTCACGCGCCCCGAGGGGTCGATACACAAAAGGAAAATAATAAACTCCAAAATAGCGTACATACATTTGCAATCTTTATGCCCGTTGCTACATCATAACTTCTCAGGGTATAGAACTCTTTTACTGGTGTGTGGTTATCTCTCTAGAACTGCCTTGTTATTTATATCTAAACTAAAAAAAATAGATATTAAATGGTCCCACACCCTGCCTGAGTAGTTCTCCCTAAATAAATAACTTCCTCCCAAAAAATCAGTTGTATAGCAAGCGCACGTCACTATTAGGATTTTGTAAATAATTTACACAAATATAATTCCCCAAAGAAATGACCGCTTAAGCTTAGAGTTAACCGATTGTACTCTCCGAAGACGGCGAGTATCTGCCTGAATGGCGAGAGGACACCTGTCAGCGTACAGGCAAAATAGGATACTCACGTAAAATCAGTCTCAGGTTAGACATACTAACCTGAGATTTCGCCTCGAGTAATAGCAGGAGGTACGTTAAAAAAACAAATTATATTTAAAAAAAAACCAAAAAAACCGATTGTAAACGCTGACAACTAAGGGTTGCTTAATCAGAATAAATATCTGTTAGCTTTTGTTTCGTGAGTTTTTTTTTTTTTTTTTTTTTTTTTTTTTTTTTTTTTTTTTTTTTTTTTTTAATTTTTTTTTTTTTTTTTTTTTTTTTTTTTATTTTTTTATGTTTTTTTGTTTTTTATAATTTTTTTTTTTTTTTTTTTTTTTGACCCTTTTTTTTTTTTTTTTTTTTTCTTTTTCTTTTTTGTTTTTTCTTTTTTTTTTTGTTTTTTTTTTGTTTTTTTGTATTTTTTTGTTTTTTTTTTTTTTTTTTTTTTTTTTTTTTTTTTTTTTTTATTTTTTTTTATTTTTTTTTTTTGTTTTTTTTTTATATTTTTTGTGTTTTTTTGGTTATTTATGTATATATATATATATATACCAGTGGGGTCAGTGTGATTCGCTTGATAGCTAGGCGGAGTTGTCGTACGGATGGTACGGGGTTCGAACCCTGGGTAAGCCACTCACGTCTGTTGTTTTTCTGTTGTCCAAGTGTTCTACTTCTTTATTTCTTACGAGTGCCTGAAAACATACCTTTATGTTTGTCTAATATTAATTTACTAATATTAATTTACTGTTTACAGGCCTCGGGTTTCCCTTCCTTATGTGTTATTTATATTATAATACACAGTGACTCAAACGTAGGATATAATTATATCCCTGGCCGGGGGCTGCTTTCTGGATTGCCGTGAAAGTTCTAAACTGGTGTCTAACTACGCAAGTAGGCATATCATAATTCCACACTCAACCACGAGAAGTTTCTCTCAGAAAGTAGTAAGTGACTACCTCTTCTAATTCATTCGAAATAGCGAATAGTCGTCACTTGTCAGGTTTAAGTGAGTAACTTATATCACTGACGTTTCCCTAAAGTAATTATAGCTTTTTAGCTTACTATTTAACCCATGGTAGGCACTGAACAGACTATAAGGTTCTTCGCCTAGTAAGTATCTGTTAGCGTAAGTTTACCATTAACCCATTGTAAACATTAACGCCAGGAGACAACTAACAGTTTAAGCACCTGTTAACTTAGGCGGTAGACGGCGCTACATTAGTACTGAATCATGTTTACTTAGGAGAAGTTATTGGAAAATAATTCAAGTCACACTGCTACCAGTTATATTAAACTAAACATGTGTTATATTACAAAATGTCAACATACCCCGCGATGCCAAGCATTTTTCCGACACAAGTCAATACTTTTGCCTACAATCGTATGTGTCTCATTTGGATCATCAGCGAGCGGGTAAAATTCACGAGATTGCTTGACTGAGTAAAACTATCTAGATTTATAGTCTAAAATCAGACGCTGACCCAAACATCTGGCTTCGCATGTTTTCGCAGGTGTTCGGTCGCGTCGCAAAATTGGTTTCAAGTCATTGCAAATGGGTTCAGTTAGATTTATAAACCCGTCTACGATCGAACGACCGCTTTCAAAATGGCGGCGTATCAGCGAAATGTGTATCGGACAGAGGAAATCGCCAACGATATATAAAAACAGAAGGGAATCCGTATGAAAAGTATTTTACATTTCAGTACAGGGAAGGATGGTGTATAACTGCATATAAGATGGAACGGTAGGAAGTTCTCATTTACGGAGATATATGCGTATTTCGGCTGCCCACAGTTACGCTAAAAGCATGTAAACCCACTTCTGTTCTAAATATTAAAATCAACAAATAACAGTTTGGGAAATTACATGGATAGGAAGATAGAGTTTTATCAGCTGTATAAAACTAGATAAGATGGAACAATATGGATATTATATATGCCGAGAATGAGAAAGGCAAAAATTCGGTCGACGCACAGATCGGCCGAAATCACTGTTCGTGAAGGATTTTTTAGGTTTAGGTCTAAGCTGTGACGTCGGTACTCTCCGATACGTCCGCGCTATCGTATATAAAGCGTACCGGTAAACTGAGACACGGACAACGAAAGAGGGTTCAGACAGACTGGAGGCAGAGTTTCGCCACTATCCATGAATTGTGAGCGGATTGCCCGAAACATTTTTAAGTCCAGTATCTGAAGTCTGAGGGTAAGCGAAATTATGATAACTACCGTGTATAATATTTGTTATTTCAGGTTCATACAGAATTCACAAAATATGCCTGTATAATATTCATTGATATAACGTATTATTATTTTAATATGATTTATTCATGTGCATTATGGATGAGTGTTGCTTGTACAAAAAGTAATCACAAATAGCCCCACGGCCTAATGAAGTTATATTTATCATATTGCTTTATCGCTTACGAAGGTAAAGGCAGTCCCATGGCAGAGATTGTCATAGGGAAATGAAGTGTTAGAAACTTCATCATGGAAGATCCCAGTTTACGAGGTTAAGGCGACTAGTCTCCTTCCTCGTTGCCTTTGCCTTCCCTAGTTCGAGCACACAACTTCGTACCCATTTACAGCTAGTAAACTGGAGTGTTCTACAGCCAGTTTCAGTAGAAAGCAACTTGATCGCTTGGTCACTCTCTTTATTTATGTATTAATTTTGTGTAGATGCTAAGAATAGCATCAGTATTTGAATTTGTACTTGATATGATTTGGAAGGATCAAGTTATAGAACATGAAGGGATGTATAGGAGCGCATTAAACCAGATGATGTTTATTACTGATATGTTAATATTAATTCTGTATCATTGAAATGATGTTACTTGCTATGAAATGATGTCCTTACTTACTATGATTGTATAACGGTGACATCTGATGACTGACTGGTCTGACATCTGTGCTAGTCAGCTACAAGTCTAGCCAGATACTAGCAAGGCTGATATGTTGCAGGTTCCATGAAATAACTCAAACCAGACTGTCCAGTATCAGAAGCCGGTGTAGTTCATCCGAGGCAATCCCACAAAAGTGCAGGACCCCAAAGAGTGAACTTCAACTGGTCATTGGCATCCCTACTGTTGGGCCTACCAAGTCTGATATCAGCAAAGGACAGTTTCAGCAGTCTCAAGTTGGAAAGATAAGTGTCCTGTTTGACACTGACCACCTATACATGAAAACAGCCATAGTCAAAACCTAATTAACCATTCAGAAACAGTCAACTGATGACAGTTATTCTAAAATTCAAAGGACTAATAACAGTGATTTCAGTAACTTTATTATTTAAGATCTTGAAGTCTAAACAGACAAAAATAGTAATTGTGTGAATATTTTTATATATATTTTTATACTCTTTTCCAACTAGTAGAAATAGAATATTAGTGTAAATATTAAAATATTTTTAACTGTACCTGAGGAATTATTCACTTATTACATTTGTGGTCACAGTGAATGTTCATTTTATTATCCCCTAGAATATAAGTAATCATAAGATAGTCACAGGGAGGAGACACCTTAAATCCTGGTACTACTTCTTACCAACTGGGCCAGGGTTTTCACAGTCTGACTATTTTTATGATAACAATACACCAGTGCTTATTTCTAAGACTGGGGTATTACTTGTAAGACCAGAACTCTTTACTGGCATACTTTTACATAATAAATAATTTTAAATAACCTCCCGCTACAGTGGGGGCTCGTCCGGGATATATCTTTGATATTCCTGAGCCATCTTTCTATTTCTGCTGTGTAGGAAATTTTCTTTTTTGTAAATTTTTTTTTTTTGGAAAGAGTAAACATAATAGGAAGAATATAAAAAAAAAAAAAAAAAAAATTTTTAGGAGTACCATTGAGTACAGATAAAGAAAGCTGTTTCATATATGGTGAAGTCAGTTTAATTAACTTTAATTTTAATTAAGTTAATTATATTGTAGTAAATTAGTTTGAGTAAGATCACTTGCCCTACTAGACTACAGATACATCATGGCTGACTTGGTCAAATTTAGGTCTGCTACACTGCAGGTGGGAAAAGAGCTTGGCATGGATGGTGACGCTCTGATCCGGTATGTCACGACGGAATGTGAAAAGTACACCGAGAGAGAAGCAAAGCAATTAGAAGCAGAGAGAGAAGCCAAGAAATTAGAAGCAGAGAGAGAAGCCAAGAAATTAGAATTAGAAGCAGAGAGAGAAGCCAAGAAATTAGATGCAGAAAGAGAAGCCAAGAAATTAGAAGCTGAGAGAGAAGAAAGGAGGCTACAAGCAGAGGCTGAGAGAGAAGAAAAGAGGTTACAAGCAGAGAGAGACCATGAGCTGAAAATGAGACAGCTTGATCTTGAACTTCAGGCTGGGACTATCACCCATGGTAATAGCTCACCTCATTCTGCGAGTAGCTCTTTTCAGAACACAGCAAATGGAGCCATGAACTTCCACCTAGATCCATTTGTTGAAAAGGAGGACGCAATTGAGTCATACCTGGATAGGTATGAAAGGCTAGCCTCTACATATGGACTGGAAAAGGAAAAATGGAGTCTAAAGTTATCCCAGGGATTGAGAGGTATTGCATATGATGTGTTTCTGAAACTCCCCAAAGAAGATCAGGAAAATTATGAAATACTAAAGCAAGCCTTACTGATCCGGTATGAAAAAGAACTCTGAGGCATATAGGAAGAAATTTAGAACTTCTAAACCTCTACCTGGAGAAACATATAACCAGTTCTCAGCTAGGCTAGAAACGTATTTGTTGAAATGGAGTAGTTTAGGTAAGTATCAGAAAACCTACGAGGATCTGAAAGAAATGGTTATGTTAGAGCAAGTGAAAGATTCCATGTCTCAAGAAATGAGGAAATTCCTTATGGAACAAGGAGCAGAGAGGCTGGAAGACATTTTGAAATGTGCAGAGAGATACCAAGCAGCTCAAGCTGAATTGGTAGGAACAAAAAGGAAGCAGGTAGAAGGATATAAGCCACCACCGCAGAATACCGATTTTGACCAGATGGATCAACCATACAGAAACAAGCAAAGATTTGATAATAAGGACAAGAACCCTCAGACTCAGGAAAATAAACCCTACAAACAGGGAGCTAAGTGGTGCAAATTTTGTAAGATGAGCAACCACAACACGGATGAATGTGGGAGGAAAAAAACCCCTTCATCATGCTGCATGTCTACAGGTGAGGACTTCTGTTAGGAAGGAACTGACTGTGGGTCAGAATAGCCTCCATCACCCACCTACCCAGGAGATAGTGACTGTGAATGGCAAACAAGTCACAGGAATGTATGACACAGGTTTGTCCTATGACGCAGTCGTGTGTGCATCTCTGGTGTGCCCTGAACAAATCACCACAGAAACAGTAGAGATTCAAGGGCCACTAAAAGGAACATCACCCCTTACATTACCCATAGCAAAGATTCATGTCAGTTGTCGCTATGTGGAAGGGGAGATAAATGCAGCTGTGATAGATGATCCCTTTTACCCCCTAATGTTGGGGCGTAAATATGTTTTCTTAGGAGACCCCGTAAAACCTATGGTTATGGCAGGAATCCAGACCAAGGCTGACTCCAGGAACATAGAGAGGGACACCAACGTAAAATTTCATTCAACTGAAATGAAACGGGCTCAAGAAGCAGACAGCACGTTGAAGCCTTGTTTTGGCAAATTATCAAAAACACATAAAGCTCCAAGGAAAGGACATTTCTATATGGAACATGGACTCTTGTACAGGAAAGCTGGAAGAGGGACGAAAAGTCATGGTCAAATTGTTGTACCATCCACCTATAGGAATAAGGTTATAGGCTGGGGACACATATCAACTTTGAGTGAACACCTGGGTAATGGTGCCACAAAACAAAGAATAGCCACCCAGTTCTACTGGCCAGGTATTACGGAAGACATAAATCAGTATGTACATTCCTGTCCAGAGTGCACCTATGTAGATTCAGAAAGTCGACGGAAGAGTCTTCATCAAAAATCTACACGCAAACCAGCAATCAGGGGTACTCCCGAGATTTGCACGGGAGGGGAAAGGAAACATCCCACACAGTTTCAATTGCAGTCTGAACCCCATGCGCTGGAAAAAAGGAACAAATCACGTAGCGAAAATCAAACACCTACGGATTTGCGAGGGAAAACCACATCCAACTATCAACGAAAAGAGGGCGGTAAACTTCATGGGAAACCTACCGACCCGGTTTCACCAGCAGTAAGAGCCTGGATGAAAAGCCGAACAGGAAGGAGAGAGATAGTACAGGATGAATATATTCTTGGAAAACAGAATGTGGGCGCAGATTTTCTTAGTCGTCATCCCACAGAGCTTGAGGAGGATAGAAGGAAGGAAAACTAACCTCGGAATGGTCGATTTGCACTTGTCTTGTACCCAATAGTTAAGCTAGATATCATCCAGCTTAAAATATGGGGGAGCTATGTCGCAAAATTGGTTTCAAGTCATTGCAAACGGGATCAGTTAGATTTATAAACCCGTCTACGATCGAACGACCGCTTTCAAAATGGCGGCGTATCAGCGAAATGTGTATCGGACAGAGGAAATCGCCAACGATAAATAAAAAACGAAGGGAATCCGTATGAAAAGGATTTTACATTTCAGTACAGGGAAGGATGGTGTATAACTGCATATAAGATGGAACGGTAG
Organism: Oreohelix idahoensis; assembly: GCA_024509875.1. Taxonomy (NCBI): domain Eukaryota; kingdom Metazoa; phylum Mollusca; class Gastropoda; order Stylommatophora; family Oreohelicidae; genus Oreohelix; species Oreohelix idahoensis. Next base: position 521,651 of record JAMPIV010017861.1, read on the forward strand.
GAAGTTCTCATTTACGGAGATATATGCGTATTTCGGCTGCCCACAGTTACGCTAAAAGCATGTAAACCCACTTCTGTTCTAAATATTAAAATCAACAAATAACAGTTTGGGAAATTACATGGATAGGAAGATAGAGTTTTATCAGCTGTATAAAACTAGATAAGATGGAACAATATGGATATTATATATGCCGAGAATGAGAAAGGCAAAAATTCGGTCGACGCACAGATCGGCCGAAATCACTGTTCGTGAAGGATTTTTTAGGTTTAGGTCTAAGCTGTGACGTCGGTACTCTCCGATACGTCCGCGCTATCGTATATAAAGCGTACCGGTAAACTGAGACACGGACAACGAAAGAGGGTTCAGACAGACTGGAGGCAGAGTTTCGCCACTATCCATGAATTGTGAGCGGATTGCCCGAAACATTTTTAAGTCCAGTATCTGAAGTCTGAGGGTAAGCGAAATTATGATAACTACCGTGTATAATATTTGTTATTTCAGGTTCATACAGAATTCACAAAATATGCCTGTATAATATTCATTGATATAACGTATTATTATTTTAATATGATTTATTCATGTGCATTATGGATGAGTGTTGCTTGTACAAAAAGTAATCACAAATAGCCCCACGGCCTAATGAAGTTATATTTATCATATTGCTTTATCGCTTACGAAGATAAAGGCAGTCCCATGGCAGAGATTGTCATAGGGAAATGAAGTGTTAGAAACTTCATCATGGAAGATCCCAGTTTACGAGGTTAAGGTGACTAGTCCCCTTCCTCGCTGCCTTTGCCTTCCCTAGTTCGAGCGCACAACTTTGTACCCATTTACAGCTGGTAAACTGGAGGGTTCTACAGCCAGTTTCAGTAGAAAGCAACCTGATCACATGGTCACTCACTTTATTTATTTTATGTATTAATTTTTGGGTAGTTGCTAAGATAGCATCAGTATTTGAATTTGTACTTGATATGAATGATTTGGAAGGATCAAGTTATAGCATATGAAGGGATGTATAGGAGCGGAATAAACCAGATGATGTTTATTACTGATATGTTAATATTAATTCTATATCATTGAATTGATGTTACTTGCTATGACTGTAGAACTTTGACACCTGATGACTGACTTGTCTGACTTATGAGCTAGTCAGTTACACTTAATTGAAATGTTAATATTAATGCTATATCACTGAAATGATGTCCTTACTTACTATGATTGTATAACGGTGACATCTGATGACTGACTGGTCTGACATCTGTGCTAGTCAGCTACAAGTCTAGCCAGATACTAGCCAAGGCTGATATGTTGCAGGTTCCATGAAATAACTCAAACCAGACTGTCCAGTAGCAGAAGCCGGTGTAGTTCATCCGAGGCAATCCCACAAAAGTGCAGGACCCCAAAGAGTGAACTTCAACTGGTCATTGGCATCCCTACTGTTGGGCCTACCAATTCTGATATCAGCAAAGGACAGTTTCAGCAGCATCAAGTGATAAGATAAGTGGCAGTTAAGACACTGACCACCCATTTATGAAAACAGCCATAGTGAACCTAATATTCAAACAGTCAAGTGATGACAGTTATTTGTAAAGTCAAAGAACTAAAAACCGTGATTGCAGTAACTGTAATATTCAAGATCTTGAAGTCTAAACAGACAAAAAATAGTAATTGTGTGAATACTTTTATATATATTTTTATACTCTTTTCCAACTAGTAGAAATAGAATATTAGTGTAAATATTAAAATATTTTTAACTGTACCTGAGGAATTATTCACTTATTACATTTGTGGTCACAGTGAATGTTCATTTTATTATCCCCTAGAATATAAGTAATCATAAGATAGTCACAGGGAGGAGACACCTTAAATCCTGGTACTACTTCTTACCAACTGGGCCAGGGTTTTCACAGTCTGACTATTTTTATGATAACAATACACCAGTGCTTATTTCTAAGACTGGGGTATTACTTGTAAGACCAGAACTCTTTACTGGCATACTTTTACATAATAAATAATTTTAAATAACCTCCCGCTACATGCGTGATGTAATTGGTGTATGTTTTGCCTTAGTTCCATGGAGTACTTCCAGAGCTTACACACAGAGCCTCTGCTAAAGGAAGCTGAAGACAAGCAACCAACGGAGGAAACGTACCATTCTCCCTCCTGTATAACCTTCATGAAGCAGATAGCTATAGCTATACGTGTGTAAATTACCTGTCAACTTATAATCCACAACAGAGCCCACTAAACGGGTGGCAACCATTAGCGAAAACCATTCACTGCAGTATAACCAGTAACATAGCCAGACGCCCTCAAACCAGCAGTAGTTCGCTACTCACCTATCCAGCATATGTCAGAGCTTAGGGGCATCCAATATATCCTTTTATGCAGTTTGCTAGAACATATGAAATCAGGTGCTTGTATGGTTTCTCGGAAAATACATAGTTCCACACAGACAGAATAATAGTCACATTACTTAGCAGTCCCTGCTTGTGATACACACTTGCATAACGCTCAACCTTGTAGCAAACCAGGAGAGCAGTTACGCTTTGGGAGTAGCTGTGTGTTTTCCCGCCTCACTGACAGAACACCGACTATTGGATTATTAACATACCTCAGAACAGACTTTGACCCGATGTATAGTTTGTTGAGGACTGACTTTTTGCTGTATAGACATTTTGTCTGTTGTGTGTCATTTCCAGTGTGCTCTGATTGTATGAAATTAGTAATTGTTTAAGTTTTGTGAGTTAATATTAATGTTGTGTGACATTGGATGTTTTTTGGTGTATTTATAATCCACATAGCTTTTTCTGTAATAAATTTAATCTTATTGGTTAATGCACTGTTCACGACCTTCATTCTGTCACTCGTGGTTTTCAAGAGTCTGCCTAAGACAAGACTAAAGTCTGAGACAAGACAAAAGTCTGAGTGAAGTCTGAGAAGATAGATGAGTTATGGTGTTGAATGTGGATAGATAGACTTATAGTTATCAGGAGTAAAGAACAGATACTGACTCTCCCTCCTACCACTCAATGACTATGCTTTAATTACTGTCACACTGTCTCTCTCTCTTATTGGAGGTAAGGTTTAGCACTAATTAGTGACTCCACAAACAACTAAGTTTAAGTACAGAATAGAAAGAGGATCTGATCCGCTAATAAATTTTCTATTTTTATTCACAACAAAAACTCTCGTGTAAAAGCAAGAATTATCGATCACAAGCAAATACACCCAAACAAAGGCATTACAAAAAATTAATCAAGCGACCACAATGCTAGCAAACATAACATTAGGCTTAATCCACCCTGATTTAACTCCAGCTGTTATCGTGGAAGAAGGTTAAGCTAATCCTTAAGCAGGAACCCTGAAATAAACAAGTTCCTACACCACCACATGACCCTGCTGACTTATCCTTGTCAGCAGCGATATAACCAGTATATCGAGTAGTGTCCTTCAGTTCTTAAAATGCGCCAATTCTCTGCGCTCAATCCCCCGACAAAATTAATAATGTTTCTCCTTTGACAATCTTGTTATATATTCCGCTTGAAATAGACGGATCGCTAACAGGGAAGATGATTACCCTCTCCTTTACCTAAACTGCTGCAAATCCGTAGAACCAACTACACCATAACTCCACCACTGGAACGAAATCTTGAGCCCAAGGATAGTCCTCTACCCAGACAAGGTCCTGTAGATCTAAGATAAAACTCCGAGGTAATCAATGCGTGCACTTCAGATTAAATGAGACCCTGAAGGTAATCCCTCCACTTGTACAAAGGCCCGCCACTCTTGGGAAGGTGCTAGCAGATATATAGAAGGTGAATGCAGATTACGCCTGTGGAGCAGGACGCTCCACTTGCTTAGCGAGTAGGCGTTGACAGTTGTTCCCAGCAAGAGGAAATTAACCGACTGGACCCGTAATAAGGATTCGGACTGAAGAACCACAACTGCAGTACGTTGAGGACTACTCCACTGTAAAGGGGTCGCTGATTTATCCGGCCTTATAGGAAGGCAGGAAGGTAATTCCAGGCTGATGGCTCAGAACTCTTGTCGGAGTGAACCTGGTGTTGCTGTAATGAAAACAGTCAAAAATCGTCGATCATCTCGCCATAATAAATCATTATAGGTTACTACATGGCAAAACAACCAATGGTCTAAACAGGTACAAAGTAATTATTTACAATCCTTCCAGCCCCTGCGCTTGCCAGTATTGACCTGGTTTCGCAGTTTATCTTTCTCTCCCCTGCTCACTGTCGTAGATTTTTGATAGGGGAATTAAGACTTGGGTTGGTCCCTTCTGAATAGATTAGAATGAGTGATAGCCACAGTGAGAGATGATAGTAGAAATAGATTTCCACGAGTGAGATGGTAGAAATCAATAGAGGCTGTCTCTGACATCGAGAATCTTTTCTCTCTTTTAGCCTATCTTCTACAACAGATCTAGAGGAGTCAGACAGTCTATTGACTACATATATTAATATATATATTACCACTCACATGCACACACACACAATTGACGATATGTAGACGCGCACACGTGGGAAAACTATCACAATGATTATATAGATATTTTGGAACGAGCTGACCAACGCACTGATTAAGTTCAAGAGAAATTTTAATTATCATCAAAAATTTCATCACAACACACAAAAATTACATCAAGAAACATATACACATAGTGATAAAATCAATGAATTTCTACCAAAATGATAGACCCACAGTATGATCTTATCCCTCAAGGTATGCCCACAGTCCTGTTAGAAGAAAGTGATAGCCCCAAGGAATCAAGGATACATTAGCGGTAATCTAATGATTTTCCCCCTTTTTTTTAAAAGGTATGAGCCGACTTAGATATCAGTATGATCTATCCTAAGGAAAGGTATCTTGTTTGCAACAAAAAAAACTTGCATAAAGAAATTACAAAGTGGGTGAAATTTGGTATACCATAAAAAAAGGAGTCACTCGTTCCTGCTTTCTCTCGGTTCATTCATCAGGGCCATGTCGTGCATTTCTCACTTTCTTACCCTATAACTTGCTGTTGTTCACCGTCTGGCGCACGTTATGACACAATCTGTTTATCGTTTGATGAAGCGGATACCCAGCTCTGCAGATCTTGGTTTCATCCAATTTGGCCGGGGAGCGTCCTCTTCAGGCGATGATTTTGTTCAGATTTTAAGTTAGTGTCACTTTATCAGCTCGAGTAAGAATTAGTGTAAGCGGGTTCACAGTGTCAGAATCACGAGGTTTCCACTACTTAGGGAAAAATGTCAGGTTTGTAACTTTCGATCAAAGGTAACCTTCTTGGTCACACCACAAGTTGACAAAATTTGCGGAACGTTACTCTTTGTAATAGTTTACTTGCCACAAGGGCTGAACTGTACTTAAGTTTTCTCAGGAAGAATAAAAATCTGGCGCAACAGGCCTGTTATGTCCTTTCACCTTAAAAGTTCTTGTAAAGATTATACACCATGGATTTTAAGGAAAATGTTTTAGTTTTTCACAGATATTACTCATCAGTACTTAACGCTGGCAAAGTTGGGTTACCCCCAGTTTTCTTCACTAAATAGAGGAAAAACCACATATAAAATAATTATACATACTATGTACTTGTTATAACTTACATTTTAAACTGCAAGCGAAGCGCTTGACTTATCGTTTAAATTTCCGTGAAGTAGTTATATTTAAAAAAATCAATCATCATGAATTAGAAATACATATAAATATATTTCGTCAATACTCATGAGGCATCAGTGCATTTACTAGTTAGTTTAAAATATTCTCGACTGATTATTTAGCAGTTAAATTTAATTCCTTATAGCTACCTGGTTTTAAGCTAGAAATTATAATTTA
>JAMPIV010017861.1:532500-542500 GCA_024509875.1 Oreohelix idahoensis
ACTACATTAGGAGACCCTTTCTTTAGCAAGGAAGAAAGAGGTGACATAATGGAGGACAGATTCGGGATGAATCGTCCATAAAATTGTATTAGACCTAAGACTTCGTACTTGCTTTTTAGTCTTAGGAATAGAAATGTTAAGTATCTTACTTGTATTATGGTCTTCTGTTTTTAGGAACCCATGACCAACACGGTGTCCTAAAAAAGATATTTCGCTAAAACCAATACATGCTTTCGATGGTTTCGCTGTCAGGTTATGCTCGCGTAAGATAGACAATAGTTCATTTATACCATTATAGTGATCGTTCCAAGTATCACTGAAAAGACAGATGTCATCAAGATACGCAATGACATCTGAGCGATGAGATAGGATTCGACGCATCATGCGTACAAATGTTGCAGGGGCGTTCATAAGACCGAAAGGCATGAAATTCCATTGGAATAGACCCCTAGGCGTCGAAAAAGCAGTAAACGGTTTGGCGTGTTCGGATAGTGGAACTTGCCAATATCCCTTAGACAAATCGAGTTTAGTAAAGAAGTGAGAATTCGATAGTCTCGTAAGTAGCTCTTCTAGTAAAGGCATAGGTTCAGCATCGAATTTAGTCACTTGATTCAATTTGCGATAATCCACGCAAAGACGTATGTTATTGTCTTTTTTCCGTACTATAACCATCGGCGAAGAATATGCTGATGTGGATGGTTCAATAATTTTTAACTCTATCATCTCATCTAACTCTTTCTCTACCTGTGCTTGAAAATGTATCGGGATAGGATACGGTCTGACTCTTATAGGACTATGGTCAGTAAGAATAATGTCATGTTGAATGACATCCGTTTGACCAGGAATGTCAGTAAGGACATCCTGAAATTGTTCTAACATAGTAGAAACTTGTTTCTGCTCTCCTGGAGATAATTCTGGAGAAATTGCAACATCTTTCCATGATTCATTAGAGTGAAGAGGAATCAGTGGAAAAGGTAAATTTACATCCGAGAAACTCGTTTCCTCATCCTGTATTACTGACAGAGATGAGTACTGTCCATGTTGGACTGGAAAATCGTCCGTTGCCTGGAAAACAGGTTGTAAATAATCAGGACGTTCATGGAATTCCGTGAGCATGTTGATGTGGAAGGTTTTACGCTTCCCGTCAATATCGACGATATAGTCAACATCGGAAACTTTTGATATTATATCGTACGGACCTTTCCAAGAAATGAGAAGTCTATTTTCCCTACAAGGTAGCAAGACAAATGCTTTGTCACCTGGACAAAGTTGACGCAAACATCTCTTTTTATTGGCAAATTCCCTTGCCTTCTGTTTCGCAAATTCAGAAGAAGCAGTTGCCAATTTGCATGCTTCAATAATCTTGTGTCTAAGTGCGATGACATATTCATAAGAGGATTTTGTGTCATCGACAATATTATCAGCAGTTATAAGATCATGAAGTAAGGACATAGGACCTCGCGGTTTCGCGCCAAAGACAAGTTCAAAGGGAGAAAATCCTGTATGTTCGTTGGCGACCTCTCTATATGCAAAGAGAGCCGCGGGTAAAACCCTATCCCAATCCTGAGGATGATCTTCTGTTATCTTACCTAGTAGGTTTTTCAGAGTTCTATTCAAACGTTCCACCATCCCATTGGACATAGGATGATAAATACTACTCAGCGATCTCTCTATCTTCAGAGTCGACATTACTTGAGACATGGTATCCGATATGAGTTGGGTACCATGGTCGGATAATATTTCTGCTGGAAACCCCAGACGAGAAAATATTAACCAAAGAGCATCTGCGACATCAGCAGTAGTTATGCTCTTTAGAGGAACAGCCTCCGGCCAACGTGTGCACATATCAACACACGTCAAAATAAATTGGTGTCCTCTAGCAGACTTTATCTTAAATGGACCAATGATGTCTATCGCCATTTTTTGAAATGGCCGAATGGGAATGTCTGCAGCCTGAATAGGTGCATCATGGCGTGGACCTCTAGATTTAATCTCTTGACATACTTTACAAGATCGACAATAGATTCGTATGTCCTTATTCACAGCAGGCCAAAAGAAAGATTGAAGAACTCTAGCTTTAGTACGGGAAAAACCCATATGTCCAGCACACTGCGAATCATGAGCGTGCTGTAAGATTTTAACTCTCATATTTTTAGGCACAAGGATTTGAGAATGAATGGACTTAGCGGAGTCTTGTACCATACGTACAAGTACGCCATTCTTCATCGTAATCCAAGATTTACGATTTGTATCCTTATTCGGATCACCTTTTGTTGCCAGAGTAAAGAATTTCTTTAGAGTAGGATCATCTTCCTGCTGTTTGATAAAGGAATCGTGGGAAATCTCCAAGGGATCATCATGGATCTGCGCATCATTATCTTCAGAATGTGAAGATTGTGGCATATTAAGAGCTTGAGCCCTAGTGATTACTGCATTAGCCGATTGCATATTAACATTTTCCCAATTAGAAATTTGCTGTGGAGTGCATTCTTTCACTCCATGAATGCGACCGATGATAAGATCAGCGATCGGATTCGGCAAGAGACATGCTTGCACCTCTCCTGTAAAGAAAGGCGTAGCAATATTGATAATGGCAGTGGAGTACTTCTCCAATGTGCCACCAAATGTTACACATTTGACTATATTGCCTGTAGCTCGAGAAGGATTTACGAGTGATTGCCTCACTCCAATGGTAGTGCACCCCGAGTCGAAAAGAATTGATACCGGAGTACCATCTATTAGGCCCCTATTAAAGACAAGAGCACCCCTTCCATTATGCGCAATTGACGCATGAAGAGCGGGAAGTGGGTGACCGCAGCTTAAAGTAGACACTGTGGTTGGATCGAATAATGTTTTGCATTGCGAACACTCAGATGCTCTAGCAAAATCGAAAGCGGAATTTGCTACACTATTGGAGTCTTTTTTATCATTATTCTGATTATCGGTGTCGTGGAACTCCTGTTGTGCAGAGTTAGCCTGGTAATAAGATTTACCATGTCTTTTGTGTTGTGATCTACCTCGGTTATAATTGTCTCTATAATTATTATTGCCTCTGTTATAACCCCTATTTGGGTTTGAATCATAATATTCATGATCATAATCATCATGCTCATTATATTGAGTATCCCTGTAATATTGTTTCTTTTGTCTCCATGAAGCACTTGGGTAGTTCCTATAGCTACTCCCTTTCCGAGAATTTCTAACATTATGGGAACCCCTCGCGTGTCGAGGACTATCAGACCGATTCCAGTTCTTCAAAGAAGAACTCTGATTTGAGCGGTTATCTTGGTTTTGATACTTATCCCAATTAACCTTTTTATCAAATTTATTTTTAGCTCCTTGGAATTTGTGTGTGAGTAATTCTGATTATATTCTGTTGCCGAAGCAACTGGCATACTCTCTTTAATGTTAGAGTTACCAAGAATCATGTCAGGGTGTGCCGTGGCATACTGGTCACAATATTCTTCCATTTGCTTTATTGTACCAGGTTTACGCTCATGTAAGAACTCTAGGAATGATTTATTTACAGAAGACATGACCTTGTCTCTTAGCAATAAATCCGTAAGACCATCAAATGTTTTCTCTGTTTTGGATAATTCAATCCATCGTGAAAGTGTAATTCGTGCTTTTGAGATGAAATCTGAGAATTCTACACCTACCTCAGGTCTCATTGTTTTAAACAAAAGACGGTAACCTTCCTCAGACAGCTGATATCTCTTTATCAAAGCTGCCCTAACAGCATCATAATTGTCTTTGTCGGCCTCTTCAACAAAATATAACTTACTCAGAGACTCCCCTTTTAGATTTTCAGACAACTGATTCACATACTGTGATTTGTCAACATTATGAGATCGACAAGCCCGTTCAAATCTAGAAAGCCAAAATGTTATGTCATCACTGGTAGGGTTAAACGCTGGTACCTTGACCTTGTATACAAAGGGTTTACCATTACCACCAGATGCCTGATTAACATTACTCATACATGTCAATTTTAATTTCTCTAATTCAAACTCATGTTCTCTTATTGCTTTTCTCTCTTCAGCTTCTCTATCTAATTTTTTTTGTTCTGCAGCAGCAGCAGCTTCTAATTTTTTTCTGTTCTGCAGCAGCAGCAACTTCTAGTTTTTTCTGTTCTGCAGCAGCAGCAACTTCTAGTTTTTTCTGTTCTGCAGCAGCTTCTAATTTCTTCTGTTCTGCAGCAACTTCTAATTTTTTCTGTTCTGCAGCAACTTCTAATTTTTTCTGTTCTGCAGCAACTTCTAATTTTTTCTGCTCTGCATCAGCTTCTAATTTCTTCTGTTCTGCCTCAAATCTCCTTTCCTCCACTTGCATCTGCAATTTCTTAAGTTCAGCAGCAGTATCAGCTTCTTTTTCTAATCTTTTTTCTTCAGCTAAGGCTTTCCTTTCTTCTGCAGCAGCTTTTTTTTCTTCTATTTGAAGTTTTCTCTCCTCAGCCGCAGCTTTTTTTTCCTCAGCAGCAGCTTTTCTTTCTTCAACAGCAGCAGCAATTTTTTTTCTCTTCTGCAGCTAATGCTTTGTCATATTGAGCAACAGCCCATTGTTCTAAGTCTTTTCCAGTCTTATCAAGAGATTTTCCTTGTGTAATGAAATAATCTAATGTAGACATATTGTCTTCTTAAATCAGAAACCTGAAAAAGTAAATAAATTACCCTCTTTCAAGTTAATGGGAGACAAGTCTATACCATAGACTTAGTCTTAGTCCAAACTTGTATGGTTTATAATAACCAATGATAACTTGAGTACCTGTGGACAACAATAACTGTATCTCAAATACTGTGGGGGACAAGCCTTACAAAGGTCTTGTATATCTCAATGTAATCAAAGATCACTTGGGTACCTGTGGAAAAAATATTTCCCTTTACCAATCACTTTGGGAGACAAGCCTTACAAAGGTCTTGTACATTTTGTTTTATAACAATAACAATCATAAAGTACTGATCTGTACTATACTATCAGTGTATACCACTATACGTCATATGTCAACTAAAGACATTACAAAGGACAAACAAGAAAAGACAATATGAACACATTTGCAGAGATCAAATTAAATTAAATAGGAGAAATGAAAAAAATGATCACAGAAACCGTGATGATAACTGCAATAATAAAATGACAAGACAAATAACGCCACAGTGTATAAACATAAGGGTGTAAAAAACTGAAATGAAAGGAAAGATGAGACCTACAATTATACAAACAAATCAAAAAACAAAAATAAAGAACAGAAAAAATGTTACAAATACAAATATGAAACAGTCGTCACAACTAACCAAATATTTGCAAACTATGTTGCATGCAAATTTCAATTAAGAAATTGCTCCCTATCGAACGCCAGAACAAGACCAATATCATTCGGTATTTCCTGTTCTAGTCACCTCCCATCCAGGCCCGCAACATATAAACACCTACACATATAAACAAATAACATGTAAGCATAAATAGCATATAGCATACAATATAATTTATGTCATGAATGGAATGTGTTGCAGGTATAGTGTTGTAAAGCAGGCACAGTTTATTTTAATTCTAATAACTTGCCACTTTATTGAGTAACAGATTTAATTCTAAACTATTACACTGTCAATTTTTTTCTCTTTTGAGCATATGAAGATCCAACGATGAACTATGCACTTTATTTTCAACAACACTGTGATTCTTCTGTACGTTGAGAAATGTCAACAATACTGCTCCAGATATTTTCTACACTTGATACCACTGTCCTGTGTAATACTGTCTGTACAGCGAAAAACTGTCAACAAGCGCTGACCTAGATACAGCATCCTATCGGTAATACAGGTCAAGCTGACATCGACTGTATAGCTGTCCTACTGGTGTTGATGTGTTCAAACAAATGTTCTTTCAGCTGTAAACTGTGATTCTCAACACAAAACTGCGTAAGCTGGACCCAGGGATCTGGCTCGCCACTGTAAAGTTTTTTTTTTGTTTTCTTCTCTGTAAAGTTGCTTTCACACACACACTGGATGCTCTGTAAGGAAGAGTGGTGTGTTGTTGAGATCAGGCATGCTCCAGTCTACCCAGCTGTAAATGGGTAACTCACCCTAGTCCTGAGTTAGGGAAGGCAAAGGCTCCAGGGGAAGCAGGCCCTAAACTTGGTCACTTCAACCGACGCAGGATGGTGTATGTATGAAGTAGAAATGTAGAGTGTGATTGACGCGAATGGTGTGCTGTTCGTGTGCTGACCAATATAACCACTCATACACTTGTGTCTACAAGGCACCAATGCAGACTGCTGGAATCTTTGTTTACTCAATTTATTCAGACGTACACACTGGGACATACGAGTACATCATGGTATGTTGACATATCAATTTGTAGGTATACATAGCAGATCTGAAGTCATGACCCCTTCAGAAATAATGGGCAGTACATCAAAAGTTCAATGTCATGATACATTATGGCCACATTCCCCTATCTGACTAAACGCGTCAGTGAAGGCGAATCGATAAATAACTAAAGTTACTTGACGTCCATAGTTTGTAGTATATATTATGAAACCACGAAGGGGGTTTCTAGCAAGATTGAGATCTCCCTGTCACTGTCCGATAATAAGATAAATAATCTGTTCTCTTGGCAGTGATCAAAACATATGATGACCGAAATCCAACATGGCTACCTCCCTGAGTTGTCGTTCACTCATTCATAGGAAGGAGAATATAAGCCAGAGTTAATTTACAATGGGTATATAAAGGATTTCATAAATGTTTCCATACAGCTCTACGGTGATCAGGTTAATTCATGTAGCCATAACCGCTGCAGGAAAATCTGTCATCTTCGTCGATACAAAACACGACACTAGCATAGCGAAGCACAAAAGTCAAGCTAGGCCTAACCGACGAGAGATCATCAAAAATAGGAGCTGGGTTTACCTGGAGTCCGAATCATCTATATACTGACATAAGGAGAGTCTCTAACACAAACTATCGTAGAGACACCATCTCCTTCAGAAGAAAAACCACTTCGTGAGACATTTTTTTCTGACGAAAGGACCAGCTCTAGAAAAACGTACCCCGCCATTTGTAAGCAGTACATCGGAACTCATCACGACTTGTCAAGACAACTCATACTTCCGCTAGCAAGAATCTAGTCCCTCCTACCCATCCAAAATATACAATATAGGACTGATTCTACTTGTACTAATAATATGTAATACATATGAATTCAGGCCATAAACACAATAAGCAAATTAATATATTTTCTGGCCCTAAAAAATAAGTACAAACGCAAGCGCAATATCCTTGCGCTGGATCAATATCCAGAACGATTACTCCTATAATCAAAAGTGTGAATCAAACATGGATTATCTCGCTTTTACCATAGACAGCATTTTCATACACAAATGAATGAATGTCTATATTTTTCCCATATTAAATAGCCATATCGATTTTTGTAAAATGTGCGTCAAAATATGCACGCAACAATAAGTGAGTTGTGGGTCTTGGAAAGAGAGACAGCTTTAATTGATCTTCTTCCAGTCTTATGATTCTCCCAAATTTCGCACATTATCTGTTTTTTTACTAAAAATGTTGCATTTTACTATTGTTATATAACTCAACAAACTGCTTCTAAACCCAACTCATGACAGTCCTCAATCATGGGAACATATCTGTCTGTCCGATTTTCAATTTGTAGTACAGATGGTATCTGAGTCTGCAATGGCCGGATCTTAGTATGAAAATTTTTACTTGGTCTCTTCTTGGTAATTTATATAGTATGCTTCTTCAGTATCGGACTTTGGGTGCTCCCTTTGCCATTTTTCCATTTAGTTGTTTCAGATTATTGTTTTTATCACCATCAAGAATGAACAGTACATTCCGCTTGCATATCTCTTAACATTGTGCTCAAATTATTTTTTTAAACCTCCGAACTTTTTAGTTTAATATCCATTTTTTCACAATTAAATCAACTGAAGCACAATTTAAAGTGGTAGCTGATGTACCGAAAACCAAATGAATACATAAATATTCCCTATGAGTACAGTATCCTATGATTTTTTCTTGACGACATTGGAAAGTGAAGTAGTCTTACAACGCTTTAGAATAAAAGCAAAATTGTCTCCTTCACATCCAGATTGCTACTTGGAGGAGAAGTCCAATCACGAGCGGTATATCTTAACATCTCAAATGCCACACCAATTGCAAGTAAGTGTCTGATTTTGGTAGATGTCCCCCCATTACCCTCATGTAGAACATTACTAGATGACAACATAAGACATGGTCCTTTACATGGTATTTTCAAACTCCATAACCATATAAGTTCATGCCACTTCCTTTGGTACTCGTCATGTTTACAAGCTCACTACTTACAGATCTATCACTGATAATATCTTCTAAGATGTTACTTTCTCGTAGTTGATTGTCACAACAAATTCCATCTGCATGAAGCATTGCATAAATGTCCGCGTCTTAATCTTTGTCATCTTCTGACATCCATTGAAATCGGCCTCTCATTAGGGCACATCATATTTGCGAACTGCCGACTTATCTCCAGATATTGTCTGTCATCCCAGTGACATTTCAGTCTTCGATCGTTACATTTTCCTGTGAGATTCTTTCATTTTTATAATGTGCCCTCCCTTTTCCTTTTCTCATCATCTCCTTATCGTTGTTTTCGCAGAATAACAGTGGGATTATAATTAAAATAATGACCCGACCACCTGTAAGACGGCCTCTTAAAACCTGTGGTCCGACACTATTTGGAAGTTTTCCCTGTGCAAGAAGTCTGTAAAATGCATTGCCGATAATCAGATTTGTGGTACACGTTGGTGGTACAAGTCTGTGTTTCACGTTGCCAGCAGTCTAAGCTAGACGCCTGCATCAGCTGGAGTGGTTATCCAGCATTACCGCCAGGGACGTGCTTTTGCCACAGAATTTGACGATTGACGGAACAGTCAAACAACACCTTTGGGAACAAACAGTGACGGAACCCAAGACCAACAACAAATCCTTGTCAAAACCTGGCTAGTTAAGTATTACAGTCAGGCCCAGCGAAAGAACTTTTTTTAAACATTAGCCACTTTAAAGCCACTACCAGTGCTGAAAACATTAGCGCTCCATTGTTTTCGTTAAAAACGCTATTTTAACTTTGCTACTAAAATTGATTACTAAATGTGTTATCTGTAAATACAAATTGGTAGTTGATTTAATAATTATTGAGTGAATTGCCCCCATATGCCTCAGTTATGTTAAATACGTAACCATACAGAGCTTTAAAGTAATATTTTACTGAATCATTTCAATTGGAGGCTAAACAAAATACCAGCAAATTTATTTTTCCTCACAGAAGGGGAGGGAAGATAAAATGTTCATTACAGCTTAGATGATCTCAGTTGGTTTGCTTGATTTTTTTTTAAATTACCGTGAGGCTGCTTGAAATGGAAGTATCATGATTCTATCTGCATCTATGCCAAGAGTAATCTTGAGCGAAGATTCATACCTTCGAAGACCCTCATTTTTATATTCTAAGTTTGGCCATTGTTGGACCACCGCTGCAGGAGCAAGAGAGACAATCACGCCACAATCCATTTTGGAAAACCTGAACAACATGGTTGTGAGGCAATTATCTGCTTATGGTGTCCCCGTGTCAAACGTTAGTTCAATCAACCAGTCCCGCTACTTACTAACCCCTTTTCTATCGGGCGGAAGCTGTAATATAATGAAAACACTTTACCCTGCAAAATGTTGCTTCCAACAGGTCAACAGGTAAGATAATATTAAGGGAGTGACAAATAGAACAACATACGATAAGATAAACTTGGTCGAGGAGAGCGTAAACAATGAAAACTGGAAGAACTAGCACGTACAAGGAATGGTAGAGTAATAATGCTGGAGAGGATTGAAGACTAGAAAAAGAACGAACATATTTCATGACAAGACCTTATAAATTAGCTTGAAACGTCATCAATCCCAACGGCATCGATTCACGTCTTGAATGCACATGCACATACAAGAATATACAAAGG